>JAJJMB010010574.1:51853-343468 GCA_023531105.1 Papaver atlanticum | reverse complement strand
TTTTTTTTAACGACATGATTAGATCTATTGGATCCAAGCGCATGCTTCTTGTCAGCAGATTACATGGTAATTCCCGTGGATCCTGCATTCCACGCTTGTTTAGGCGACGGAGACAGGGAGAACACACACACATTGCTATCCAAGTGTTATTTATTCCGATTGGTCTAATTGGTCTGGTATGGTCTTTTTTTTTTATAGTATCTCAATCACTCTATTTCAACTCAGCAGACATCACATAAAAATTTGCAAAAACAAAAACAGAAGTAATAAGATGATTCCGAGATACGGTGAAACTATCATGTTATTTCTAACACATGGGCTCCATGCTTTTATGAATAGACTCTTATAGACGTTTCCATCTATTCAGATTGGTCCCTCAACTCCTAAACCAAAATGCTTCCATCCACTTAGATTAGTTAGTGCAATCCTTAATAGGCATAAATTTCTAGGCTCTGGAGTTTAAAATGCAACTAAAAAGTTTCTCCCATACCCCCAAACTTAAATCTAACATTGTCCTTAATGTTCTAAAGATAAAATTAAAAGCATAAACAAGGAGAAACTGTTACCATTTGAAGAAAAAGAGTGAAGGAAAGATATTACCGTGTTGCATGAACCATGGGTTACCTCCCAAGAAGTGCTAAGTTTAAAGTCTTCAGCCAGACATCAAGTACCATGAAATGGCTAATTCCCTTTCAAATCATATATCAGTAGTCGAAATAACTGTGGGTCATCAGAACCAAATAGCACTGCCACTAATATGAGACAACTGCACAGGACTAGAAAAATCAATAGACGGAGCACAACCTTATTGAAAGTTTCTTGCAAGACAACTGGACCTATCTGGGGCGCCCACTTGGGCTTCATATGGATGTCTTGACAAACAGATTTAGACTCAAGTAATACCTCAAATGCACTAGGCTCGAGTCCCAAGTTAGGGACTTCTAATGGGTAAACTTGACGATCAGTAGAACCATCACTACCCCCAAACTTAGGGTAATCACTACTCTCCGTAAGACCTTTAACTATGGCTTGAATTTCTGGATCCTCAGAGTCTTTAAAATACTCAAGAGCTTCTTCCAGTTCTAAAGTTTGGTCTTCTATCTCACCTAAGATAATTGTCTCATCAAATTCATCTAAAGAATCACCAAACAAAATGTCGTCCCAACTATCCTGAACCAAAGTACTAATCATATTCACTTCCTCTAAATCAGAAGGTTGTCTGGTAACATTAAAGACATTTAGTTCAGTGGTCATATTACCAAAGGATATGTTCATAAGTCCGGTCCTACAGTTGATAACAGCATTAGACGTGGCTAAAAGTGGGCGACCTAAAATCACCGCTGGGTCAGGGACAGGTTGTGTATCTAGGACTACAAAATCCACAGGATAAATAAACTTGTCGACCTCAATAAGAACATCTTCTATCACACCACGCGGAATTTTAACAGACCTATCAGCTAAATGCAGTGTTATCTTAGTGGGTTTCAATTCACCAAGTCCCAGTTGTAAGTACACATGGTACGGAAGTAAGTTCACACTAGCTCCTAAGTCAAGTAAAGCTTTTTCTACCCTGTGTTTTCCTATCGTGCAAGCAATGGTAAGGGCACCTGGGTCTTTATACTTAGGAGTTGTGGTATTCTGAATGATCGAACTTACATGACAGGCTAAAAAGGCTTTTTTAGGGACACTAAGCTTTCGCTTTCGCGTACACATATCCCTCAGGAACTTGGCATAATCCGGAAGTTGCCAAATTGCTTCTAGTAACGGAAGGTTTATGGTAACTTTCTTAAAAACCTCCATAATGTCATTAAAGTTGGATTCATTTTTTGTTGGTATTAGTAGCTGTGGAAATGGAGCTCTAGGAATAAAATAGGGCCTCTCAGGAACCGCATTGACATCATCAGAGATTTTATCAGTCTCCTCAGCTATGAATGGTCCTGAGGGGTGAACTACAGTTTGCTCACTTTCGGGCATGTTTACCTTATTGTTTACAACTCTACCACTCCTAAGGGTTCTAATAGCATTCAATTGATTCGATGGTTTTGTACCTACTTCATGAACTCCTCTAGGGTTGGGTTGTGTTTGACTAGGAAACCTACCTTTTTCTCTCAAAGACTCATTTATCAGACCTACCTGGGTTTTTAACTCGGAAATAACCTGACTATTTTCTTGTCCTATCTTGTTACTAGCTAGTAGACTTTGTTCTACTGATTGCTGAAATTTTGCAGTTTGCTGAGTTAACAAAACGAGAGACTCCTCTAGGCTTAGGGTTTTCTTAATACATGAGGGACGAGTAGTCCTAGTCGGATTCAACAAAGCTTTCAAAGTAGCCATTTCTGGTGCTATCGGAGTATTGGGGATTCTCTCTTCAGTAAAAGGAGTACGTTCAAAACAGGACTCTCCAAAAATCGGACCTTCTAGGTCAAGGTAATCGAGACGCTTTGAACTGCTAGGTTTTTCTTTAACAAATCTACCTAGGGCATCTCTCTTACGTTCAGGCATACACACGAATTTCCTAAATTGGAAGGGTAAGCAATCGCAAAACAAGGACGACTCAACCAAATCAACCCTATTGATTTCTAGCAAACAAAAAGCATGATGGCTCCACTTAGATTGTTTCTAGACCAGCTTCTACTCTTCCAAGAGGCAACTGGGTATAATTTTAGCAAACCTCGTAGGACGATCTGAATAAAGTAAGTCGAAGAGAAGTAGGAGAAGCTCAGAGGAGCTTTGATACCCCCACCTCTTTGGAAACGTTTCCCTGGGTTACAAGGCGGCTCTAATCGACTTACAGTAATCTTCCTGAACTTTGAGTTAGGCTAACAAGATACCCAATACGATCCTTTTGAACGACTTTCCTATAAGCTCGTTACCCTATCGGTCTCGTTCTAGTCAATATTTTAAGCTTAGGTTCGCGTTCGGTATCGTTTTCCTAAGGCGGGCAAGAAGAGAACGGTGATGAAATCCGAACCCTTATCTTGTATGGCCAGGCCTTGCACTTTACTAGGAAAATAAATGTCCGTATTCAATTCCTCAGCATATATGCACCTTAAGGAAGACAGTAAACCCGTTGACAGGGGATTCACGGGTGTTTAAAAGTTTACCTCCCGTACCAGACGGGCGAAGAACCGTTGTAGTCGACTCGGGCCACTGACTCCCGTGTCAATGTGTGAACCCGAGGGGCCGAGACGATATCGTAATCGTCGTCCTTCCCTGCAAACAGTTTATATATTTAAGGATACCCTTCCGTAGGGTATATAAAAATAATAATAATGTCCCAAAGTTCACAGTCCAAAGTTCAAAAATAAAGTGCAAAATAAAAAATAAAAAAAAATAAAAAATTACAAAAATAAAAGATATCCTAATAAAATTTCTAAAAAAAAAATCTAAAGAAATAAAAACTAAAATAAAAATAAAATCTAAAAAATAAAATAAAATAAAATTTCTTTGTCTTTCTTTTGCTTTTCTTTTAGCTTTTATCCCTGGCTCAAATTCTTTTCATTCCAAAACCTGTAGACAAAAGACAAATACCCAAAAACGTAAAATAGAAAAAAAAATAAAATAAAAAAAATAACAGAAATAAATCTAAAACCCTAAAAACAAGTCCGCGTCGGCGGCGCCAAAAATTGATGTGTTTTGTAGTTGTAGTGGTAAAAAGATTCGTTGCTCGAACTTGTAAAGGATAACTTTAGACTTAAATTCAAAACTAAATAGAAAAATCACTAAAAATTATAGCAAACACTGACAAAGTTGATATCAATATTAAAAGAACACTGAGGCTAAGATTCCACTATTTTTTCAAGTTCAAAGTGATTTTATCTAGTATTTATATTTATTCAATTTTTGCGTTTAATTTGATTCTAAGCTATTGCAACATATAGATTTTCAAAATAACAAGTGTAAATCCAAAGTATAAAGCATCAAGAACCTATGGCTAAGCATGCTCTATCAAAAGAAATAACAATTGCTTAACAAAAATCATTCAAACAATTATAAATCAAGGCAAATAATCATAAAAATAATTGAAATAAAATAAATTTTCTTTAAAGTGACTCTAATATTTGCCTCTAATAAATTTTTGAAGTAATAATTGTAAGCCCGAAGCATGAAACATCAAAAGTATTAAAACCAAGCATGTCCCATCAAAACACTTCACAACTACTCAATAAAAACCAATTTTTCTTTTAAATTCTATGCAAATAATCATGTAAAATAATTGCAATAAATAATTAAAATAGAACTATACCACTTTTCATTGAACAATGGCTTCCTACGTCGCCTCGGCTAATGGGTTTAGCTCCTCATATTAATCATGTTCTCAAAATACATCTTTATGGCTCAAAAATTGATTAAAAGAGTGAAAAGAATACACTGTAGTCGCTGAAAGTCTAAAACAGAAGACTGAATCGTTGCTGAAGGGTTTCAGTCACTGCAGAAAAGAACGATAGGAGCTCGTTGCCACTGAAAATAAGTCTGCCTCTGCGACTGTTGCATGTGTGTCTTATGTTCTTCGTCTTCTTCTTCTTCGCAGCAGCAGAAAAAGTTTCTGAACTCGACTTTCTTCGCTTCTCTAGTGTTCTAAACTTCTCCCAACTCTCCCAAATTGTTTCTCCCCCTTTTTATGACTCGAATCAACCTATATATAGCCACCAGACCCAAAATCTTTCGAGTTAATCCAAATATTCTTGTTTTTTTTCTTATCAGCACGTTACGGGATTTTTCTTCCCTGTTTAATCTTTTTTTACGCGTCAACTTGGTTTCCAAACTCTCATAAACTCTCTCAAGACTGAATAAGGACTCCATACACTCCAATCTTGTCGTAGAATCTTCACAAACTTCTTTTACAAACCGAAAATATCTTGAAACTATAAATACTCCCAGTTTTGCTCCAACACGAATATACAACCCAATTTAGCCGAATAAAAACACCATACCAGGTCTGTTTAGCTTAATCACGTTCATCCCAATTGTTTCCTGTGATTAAATCTCCTTCAAAATCGCTCAAAATCTAAATCTCAAATGTTGCAGGCATGGAACACAGTTTCCCGCCTTTTTTCATTTTCAAATTTTGAGAAGAAATGTGACCTCCCCCTATCCAGTCCCGGTCTGTGCTTTGCAGCTGCTTGGAAATGGGTTACCCCTTATCCAAAATGAGAGTCCGAATAGCAAATGTCCTCCCAGGAGCCTTTAGCAACTTTTCGAGCCATTTTTTCCGCAAAAGCCTATTCCTCCAAAAACACCTACAAAGGGATAAAATACCAAAATTAGTACAAAAATGGGTACTAACAATATACACAAAAGAGATGAAAATAGACACATAAATGCGTCTATCACTAAGCATATTGATATTCGATATCACTTTATTCGAGAATTTCATGAAAATGGGATTATTAAATTCGAATATGTACCCTCTGAACGACAATTGGCTGACATTCTCACCAAACCAATAGACTCAGCAACCATTGTAAATCTTAGAAATTCTATTGGTGTTGTCAAAGTACATTAATTTCTTCGAGTTTCGGTTTTAGCTTGTCACATTGGCAACGTAAAAGCTAAGACTTTGTTGACCTTTCTCTGGTAAATGTTGTCTTGTTTGTTATTCTTTTGTCTTGCATGGAATAACAACTCATAAGGGGGAGTTCTATATTCAACTGGTGTTTAAACATCATATCTTTTTGGGGAGAGTGGTTGTGGAAACTGAGGGAAGAATTATTTTGATAATCTTTCCTAATATGAAAGCTTGATCAGTTCGAATCTTAGTTTGTCATGTCGAAGAGTAAGGTAATGATTTACTTATGTTTGTTAATCGTTTTCCTATTAAGAAAAGCTGATTTAAAGTGCCTATTCTTGCTTTTACTTAACGAAAAGTACGCCACAATTGTCAAGTTTCAATTGGTCCCGGTTAAGAAAAACTAATTCAAGTTTGGTTTTTGTTTTTTGATTGACGAAATAACAGGTTTAATTGTTATACTTCAATTGATTCCTGATAAGAAAAACAAGTTAATTCTGATCTTAGTTTAGGCTTATCAAAACAAGGTATGATTGTTCAAGTCCAATCGGATTCTTGATTAGAAAACTAGTTAACCTAGTTTTGTCTTGTCTAAATGAGGTACAATTATTTATGAATAATTGGATCCTTAAAAGCAACAAAGTTAATTCTTATCTTTTCCTGACTTATCAAATCAAAGGGAAAATTGCTTCGGGTAATTGTTTCCTTGATAAGATGCTAAAAAAAATTACTTAAGTAGTTTCGGTTTTAGTATTGGTTATCTAAAATGGTATGTTATTCCTTCGTACACTCTTATAGGTTGTATGAGTTCTTATGATCTTGTAAGATCCTTTCGGTTTTCTCTTGTATTTTTTTTCATGTCTTAGTCATTTTTGTGACAAAAAGGGGAAGAAATATATGGAGTATATACGAGTGATTTACAATCACTGAGAAAGGATATATATAAATATGCTGAAAAGTATATATCTAACGAAAGATTAAAGCGTAGACTAAGGGAGAGAAACATATCATCTTGCTGTGTAGTATTTTATACTATAAAAGAGGAATAACAAATAGGTTCATATTAAATTTCTACCTAGCTTTTCTTTAGGGGGAGTAAAGCTTTTGTTATTAGAATGCATCAACAACATTTATTTTTGAATTTGTGCAGGTTATTGAGCTGTTGAAACTTGGAATCAAGTGTATGAAGAATGAGTTAAGAGAATTTTATGTAATGTAATATACGTATCCTTTAATTCGTGTATTCTCTATATGTAATATAGTATTGTCACTAAAATTGACAAAGGGGGAGATTTTTAGAGCATTTCTCGGTTGAACCCACCAAGCGTTGGTATGTCAAGGTTGGTTGTAATATTTTAGTATCAAAACTCATAAGTCGCTTGACTAGATTACTAGAGTCAACTTCGTTAGGTTAGACTAGGAAGTCTAGAAATATTGAGGCATACAAGTATTACTCTGAAGACTAGAATATTTCGAAGACGTATCGACATCAACGATGACATCATCCTTCCACTTGAGGTTAGTAATACATGACTTGACTTATTTCCATTTTTATATCGTAAGCTTTCAAGTCGTTTCTTATTAAAAACATAATATGCGAAGTTATATATATGAAACTCATCATCATATTGTGATCAAAGTGTCAAGGAAAAATATATCAATAGTGATAAGTGCTTTATATTGGTATATTGAATTACGAAGTATAATTCCTATCTTTTGTAAATCGTTATTAAATTATGCAGTGAACATAGGTTTGATTTCATACCTAGAAAACTATGTTTAATTACATGAGTTTAAGGAAGTAGACGTACGACTTGTTTCGTAGTCAAAGGAAATCAAGAGGATTGAAGGTCCGGTTTTCATAGAAGATCTTAAGCTTTGACAGATCCTAACCTATATAGGGAATCAAGGTAGAACCGATCCTATCTTATGTTGGGAGTCAAGGTAGAATTGATCCCTACCTATATTGGGAGTCAAGGTAGAACCGATCCTAACTTGTTTTAGGAGTCATGGTAGAACCGGTCCCAATAGGCAAAACCGATTTATTCAAGTCACGTACACTTTAGGGTTTTTGTACATGATTTGGAAATTGGGTTTGAAAAATAGGAAAGTTCAAGATGTCGACATAGTGAGTAATTTGAACACGCGCTGAAATATTATTTTTAAATTGTTCAAAGATATTTCTTGATACTCAAGATGAGATCCCAAACCGAAATAGTAGAGAATCTTTTTGATATTTTTGAAATTAAAATGTTTTATTTTACCGGCAATCAAAATATATCTCTAGAAAGATATTTATTATTTAAGTTATAGCTAATATTGGGTTGTCCATGAAGATTTCGGTTATACAGTTGGATATTGGTTGGAATTAGAATAAATCGAATTTAGGTTCGGTTATAGAAATTCCTTGGTGTACAAACTACCTTGGTCTATAAAAAGTGAAGTTTGTACTTCTTACAAACTTATCACAAGCCATGCAAACTTCATCTTTGTTGTTTCTGGTGTATCTGACTAATAGTATTCTCCTAATACTATCTTGGGGAGGAGAGTAACCTAATTAGGCAAAATATCTTATATCCGCTAGTTTAAAGACTTCTTTGGGATCAAGAAGCGTCTACTAGTACCATTGGTGGGAAACTAGAATTGCATTATTATTTTAGTTTTCAATTATTGATTTGATTGACTAACGGTTGTTAACTCTTGATTGCACCTAGTTTGAATTTTTTTGAGAGCCTTCTCTTCTGACATAAGGTCACTCAAACTAGATCAAGGGATTAACGTTGACTAGTGATCATCAATTGTTAACAGACTCCGTTATATGTGTGATTGATCATAAGTCAGGAATCAAGTTTGTTATTGTGCAGGTACAAAACACTATTGATGATTTGGAGACAATAAGATTTTTCTTATTGATTTCGTATCTTTGTGAATTTATTTATACACAAACTTGATTGGCTGGGATCCGAATAGATCTAGTTTATCTTTTGATAGACTTGTTATTGTTAGTCGTATTTAGATCGACAAGCTATCATTTGGTGGTACTCTTCAATATCCGAATCTAGTATTTCAGTTTGACTTGATATGGTTATCTTGTTTAATCTAGATCTTGGAAGATGTAAATACGACGAAGGAGTTTAACTGATTTTAAACAGAAAAGCCTTTGTCACACTCAACACATATATCTCTGATTAGTTTCCCGAGATAAGAGAGTGGTTACCAAACAGATTAGTCCTTTACTGTTTGGAAAACGATCGAAAAGGTTAAGTGCTTAAAGTTTTTAGAGAGGCCGAAGCAACTTAAGATAGTGGACTCTATCTTAGGATTTATAAGGATACTGAGGAATCTAGGTAACTAGGGATAGTTTACTTGGTCTCAACTATACGAAGTTGGTAGTATCTTGTTATATCGGCTTAATTCTGAGAGTATTCAAAACTGGACTAGGTCCCGTTTTTTTTTTTTTTTGCATTTGCGGTTTCCTCATTAACAAAATTGCCGTGTTTGTGTCCTTTTACTCTTTCTGCATTAAAAGTTATTTAATTGTAAAAGCATCTCTCTACTCGTATGCTTGAAGTCCATTAGGTACGAAAAGATTGTGTTATACTTGGTATCCTCGTCATTTCACCATATGCTATAACATAATTCCTCATGCTATCAGCAACAAACTCCGTAAGTACCTAAACCAAAAAGAATTCTGCATATTACCCTAGTTGAAGAACATGAAATAACTAGGGGAAATAAAAATTTAATGTTGGAAATTCAGCTGCATAATCATCAAACTTTATATATAAACATGATTATAAAGCACCCATTAGCTGAAATAAAAGATAACCCTAGTTTTAACATGTTCAACAACAACAAAATAATCATGTATGTTAGCATATTTCAGTTCATAAACTGCACATACAACTCCACATATAACAAACAATTCATGTAGTGTCTTTGTATAACGGCTTAATTCTGAGAGTATTCAACACTGGACTTGGTCCCGGGGCTTTTCTGCATTTGCAAATCACATCATAGAACAAACACCACAGAGAACAAACAATTTATGCTAAATCAGATTGAGAAGAAGAAATAGAAAAACAACCATATCATAAAGGAAATGCATAACTTCTATTTTCTCACACTCTGAATGATAGATGAAAACATATTTTTCTTTTTAAAATCATACGAGGCTAGAAGTGAGTCCTTGTTATGCTAGCCATATGTCACTCCAATCTTTCCATCATGAGTTGGAAGGACACCTCATGGCTAATGGACAACGCATATGACAAGTTATGCATGCTAGCTGACAAGTCATGCTAAGTCTCAACCTTATCTAGCATTACCCTTAAGCTAATCATTAAAACATGATTAAATTATAAACTAACCATAAACAAAATATGAATTAGCTTACACCAAACATACATTACATTAGAGCAAACATATTTGTTGCGCAAACCATGTCAAGCGGGGAGTCCGAATTTGTGCACACTCCTTAACGAGTGTGCACGTAACATTTTAATCTTCACTCTTAATTTAATTTAGGGAGTTATGTAACGAGGGTTGTGATTCTAAACATTGAGGATAATTTGACCATCAGTTAAATAATCAACCAATCAGAAGAATATGTCAAATATACACTCGTTAGAGGAGTGTGAACAAATTTGGACTCTCAAGCGGGCTAATCCTCGTTGTCCAACTCACGGTCGGTGAATCATTTGCGTAAGTATATTATACCCTTAGTAGAAGTTCTTAATTTAGTGTGCAAATGCAGAAAAAAGAAATAATTTGGTGTCCAAGCATGCGATGCCAAGACAGACCACGTGAGTCTCTTCAACCGAGTTCAGTACCTCACTCAAAATCTCCCTAATTTGGATTTTTGTTTCAGTCTATGCGCGGCTGTTTTTGTGTTTACGATTCTCTGCTTCTACCAATCGATGAGACCCGACAAAATTTTGTACAAGATGCACTAAATCTCCTCTATAAAACCAGAGGTCGACAGATGAAAATGTGATAAGCTGCTTCAGGGAAAACAACCGATAGGCTTAATGCTCACCAATTACTTGGCATTAATCAATATCCTTCCGATTGATTGTAGAGTCGCTCTCTTTAGGAAATACAGACAAAGAATGGTAGGACCGTATCGACTCTTCACTCTGGTAATGGGTCGTGCTAATCCTAAAACCCAAACCCCATATCAGTGGGCTTTGTTTGCTGTGTTCAGCTTCTGAATGTTCTCGCATGTGCGACACGTGGACGAAATGTCAACTCTGCATCACGTGGGGCCATGATCATCATGACATTTCCGCGTACAAGTAAGTTCACGTTAAGGCGTTCATATTGTGCCGAACTTCCAGATGCACGCACACGATACAGAAAGTGTTTGTCGGACCATGTTTTGGCAATTCTATCCTATGTCCTAGTTTTCACAACAGAGGTAATCACTCCAAATTTAACAGCTGCTGCAGGTTTGTAATTTTTCTGTTTTATCTCTTACGAGATTTTTGTTATGAATTAAAAGAAAGAAAAAAAAAAAACTTTTTTGCACCATTTTTCAGTAGTTTCGAAGAAAAAATTCGCCGCACATTGGTTGATATTTTATTCTGACAGCATCACAAGCGAGTATATATTATACTGTCACGATGGTAGGCCAGGAAATATCATAAGGGTTCTGATTATAATCTTGGCTAGCAATTACCGCAACAGTGTCAGGGAGGAAAGCTCTGCGAGCAACCCGCCAAAACGCATATTCTAGAGACCGACATAATTTAGAGAAACTTAATCCTCAAGTTAGACAACCCCAAGAAGCATTCAATAGCTTCTCGTATACCTCTCACTCATAGCTTAGTCATTTTCACTTTTTTTTTTTTTTTCTGGTATCTTGCCATTATATGTCGATATCTTGCCATTAGTTGGACTCCAACTGTACATTTGACTTGCAATACACGATTCTCCTGACATAACCCTGATGTCACACCAGCGTAGTGAGAACAAATGTGGATCAGAAAAAATCGAAAACTTTATTCTTTTTAAAAATACGGAAAAATACAACAAAAAGCAAAAAAAAGAAACGCGTTTTTTGACAGATAATTTCCGACACACAACACAACCTTGTTGTACCAAAACACACTGTTTTCTCTTTCTCATTTAACTCTTTTCAGAAATGAAATCCGAATTCAATTCCCTTAGATTTTGTTTATATTTCAACAACAAACAAAATTTGTTAGTTTTTTTTTCACTTCTCCTTAGTTTCCTTTCTTTGCCTGCTTGATTTTGTTTTGTACAACTAACTTATTTTAGAATTTAGATAGAAGGCTTGGAGAGGAAAAAAAAAAAAACTATATAAGGTAAAAAGGAGAGATCAAATTGATAAACACCATTGAACAAGACCCCATTTTCACACCTTGAGTTCACACTTCACACGCTAGATTTCATCTGGAGATATAAAAAAAGAAGGCAATAATAATATTAAACCTGCTTCATCATCAAACCCTAAACCTCAAAACCCACAACCAAATTATTCTTTTTCAAGTTTCAAACCCTAGATAGGTAGTCTTCTCTAACGTTCACACCATACACATATCTTCCCTGATCAAAAAAAAAAAAAAAAAACTTATATAGTTGTTTAACTTTCTTCCCATCCTTTCCCTTTCTTCTTTTCTCTTTCTGGTATCTCTTGTGATAGCTAGGTGTGGGTGGATGTGATCCATGGAGGGGGGGCATCATCATCAACATCATCAACAACAACAGCAGCAGCAGCAGCACCATAGTATGAGTAGTATGGAACAAGGAGATAGTAGAGTACCTCAATGGAGTTTTCAAGAAACAAAGGAGTTTTTAGTAATAAGAGCAGAGTTGGATCAAACATTCATGGAAACAAAACGTAACAAGCTTCTCTGGGAAGTCATTTCTAATAAGATGAAAGAAAAGGGCTATCTTCGTAGTTCGGATCAGTGCAAGTGCAAGTGGAAGAATCTTGTTACCCGATACAAGGTATTTATTCTTCTTTAAATTCTTTCTTTTCATCTAAAAATTCGTAGTTCTATTATTCAAAACATGCATGCATACACATAATAAACCAAAACCACTGTATATGCATGACACATCTACCAAATTTCCAAGTAGTTATGGTTGATTTAGAAACAAATTAGCGCTAGGGTTTGATTAGTATCAGTGATCTAGTAAGATTAGCTAGAATAGAAAATGAATGGTAATGTGATTTTATGTATACTGAGTTAAGGTGCCTAGCTCTCTATCTCTAGGCGTTCGAAGTAACAAGTTAAATTCCCAATTTGGAAAAGCGGGTCTTATGAAATGACAACTGATTAAGGAATTAACAATCAAATGATTAATAAGGTCATGTCATGTGTTTGATTATTCTACAGGGTTGTGAAACCATTGAGCCAGAAAGTATGCGGCAACAATTCCCATTTTATAACGAGCTTCAAGCCATCTTCTCAGCTAGGATGCAGAGGATGCTATGGCTTGAAGCTGAAGGTGGACCAACCAGTAGTGGTATGAGAAAGAAAGGGTCTAGATTATCTTCAGATGACGATGATGATAATGAAGAAAGTGATGAAGAAAAATTAGTTGTTAAAAAGAAAATGCGAAAGGGAAAGGGGGCAAGTACAACTGGCACATCCGCTGGTAATGCTGATAATAGTAACTTGCAACATATTTTGGAGGAGTTCATGAGACAACAAATGCAAATGGAAGCGCAATGGAGAGAATCTGTTGAATTACGTGAAAAAGAGAGAAGGATGAGGGAGATGGAATGGAGACAAAGAATGGAAGATTTAGAGAAAGAGAGGTTACTAATGGATAGGAGTTGGAGAGAGCGAGAAGAACAAAGAAGGATGAGAGAAGAAGCTAGAGCAGAGAAGAGGGATGCACTCATTACAGCTCTTCTTAACAAGCTAAGACGTGAAGACATGTAGGACGAGAAAACGCGCACATATGTATACTGATGCTCAAGATATATGCTATAACTCGCTATGATCGACAGACGACCTAATTTATATAGTTTATGTTGTTCCAAGATAGAAGCTCTGGTCAGAGAGGTTTGTCTTTCTTTTGTATCTCCTTTTACTCATTGCTATTCTTTGATCAGTTCTTTTGTAGGGGGTACTTTTAGTTAGAAAATGATATTCAGGTATCTAGCCATGCTGGTTCATGTTCTTTAATTGATTATACTCGAACGATCTTAATTCGGTACAAAAAAAGCATATAACTTTTGATCAATGCCTATGGTTAACAACGCCACTAACACAACTTGTTTTTGCGTAGGGATTAGGCTAAGTAATTTTTTTAGTTTGCCACTAGCTTTTAGGATATCTTTAGTATTGATCAGATCCCACATGTTATTATGCAATCTTACTTTCAAACTAGCTATAAATAGAAGATCGTAAAACTGTCTCTGGTCCTATGTTTTGCATATATCCTACTACTTTAATCCATGTGTATGTATGCTATAGAAAATGACTGAGTCACATAAGGACGATCGATATGATAATGCACAAATGCTTTTCGATATCTTGGAAATCAATCCAAAGACAATTTGTTTTATATATCTTGCAAGATCCTAATGGGCCATAGTTTATATACAAACAACTTGTCAAACCAAAAATCTTCCGGCTTTTGAAGTCTTGTTGTGTTTTAATATTAGAATGAAGAACGTTGAATAGGTAGATATATATGTACGTGAGGCGGATAACAAGTCAAAACTCAATAATATACTTTTCGCTTCTGTTGAATATCAAGATCGATAGAGCTTGACCCGTGTTGTGCGCACTGTTGTTCCTTCCATTTTTGCAGTTGATTAACCATAGTTAATCCGTCTTAGTCGTTGGAGGAACGGCGGTCGGTGGTAGACAATATATTATGGAGCATGAACTTGTGGACTCGACAGTATTATCGATATAATTTCTTCATTCCATATCTTAATTTGATAACAAGTACTGTACAATTGCGTCTATTCTTTTTCTATAAAAAGAAAAGAATGTTTTTCGATTAAGTTGAGTTATGTGTATTATCGTTCAAAGATGTTTGATCTATATTTAACTTTTTATGTACTTAAGTGCGTGATAGCAGCACAAATCTTGTGTATGGTATCGTATTAAAATGCAGTTGTACGATATCGTACTAAAATGCAATTGGATTTAGCTCTAAGAACAAAAATGAGAGGGAACTAGTGTAGTTGTATGAGCAATCAATGTTAGGGGTCGTATTAAAGTTAGCCCAGATTATGGGGCTAGTTTTTTGTGTGGTTAAGAAATAGACCGACCTTCATTTTCAAACTGTTGTGGGTGATCTTTGACTAATGGCTCCAAAAGAGAATATTACTCCGTAGTCCTTTGAATTAACCGACACAGAAATGGTCCTTTGAATTAACTGACACAGTGTAGAGAATAAGAGAAGCTTGTTTCTAGTAGTCAACTAATTGCTTGTTGTTGGGCATGGTTATAACGTGGGTGAGCAAACACATTAGTCACCTATCTTAAAACCATTTGACTAAAACAGTCAGCGTTAACTGTCCTTAACTTTGACTATGAAACAAAACAAATTTGTCTGGAACATCCACGAGGTACCCAAACTCCAAAACGTGTTTGTGCCAAACAAACAAAAAAAAATGAACTACTAGACGACTAATGAGCATTGGTCGACCATTGGTGTCTGACACATAAAATTGATGCATCTATTCTGGAGCATTCTCGCTTCTTGGGAGTCAGAAGTGGGGTAGGCAGACCAAGCTAAGGTAATCATCCAAATTACAACTGTTATTAGACCCCACGGTGCACCATCGTACATGCTCATTCTGGAGGAAGTCCTGTTTTACGCTAACTGGCCCATGAAGATCCGATAATGATTTTGTTGGGCAGAAGAATACAGCTGTGAGCTGCTTTCTGAAAAGACCCATAGAAGTGTCCGAGCCCCGCAAATCCTGATCCCTTCCTGTGAGACACCTTTACGGACCAGACCATCAAATGGGCATCACCCCATGTTTTGGAGAGCAGCCAACAATAGTAGGGTAGGGTCCTTGTTAATGTTTAGGCCATGTAACCTTATCTTGATTTTCTTCCTCTTTGGATTGTAAATAGAGGCGAAATTGTTATATTAATTGTATTATTATTATTTTAACATAAACTAGAAAATAATCGAGATCAAGGTTGTGAAATCGTAAATCGTGGAGTGAATCGTTTTTCAAATTTGAGAATCGAATGTATGTTAAATCGTGAATCGAAGATTCATGGTTGATTCTTGAATCGCCAAATTTAAGCCTATAAATAACATTGTACTAAGTAAAACATTTCAGTGTTTGAATTTTTGATGTAAAAGTAGTATAGATATAAAACACGTTGAGTATTAATACAACAGTTAAGTTGGTACAGTGGTAGAGGATGTACTACAATGGGCAGGATTGCTCAGGTTCGACTCTCTACCCCCTCAAAAATCTTGATTTAATCTAACGATTCAATTTGATTTCCAAATATTTGAACTGAATCGTACGATTTTTGATACCATGCTCGAGGTACATGATTGAAACATATATAATCAGAATATATAAGAGTTATCACGATTCAATTTGATTTCCAAATATTTGAACTGAATCGTACAATTTTCGATACCATGCTTCGAGGTACATGATTGAAACGTATATAATCAGAATATATAAGAGTTATCGCTTGGCAATTTCCAAACAAATCTCATAACTCAAATCCAATATTAGTGATTAGGCCATCGAACGGTAACACCTGCTGATGTATAAGAGTTGATCGTTGACACACGATCAAATTCGGGAGAACTTTTTCTAAAACCTAATATTTGAACTGAATCGTACGATTTTCGATACCATGCTCGAGGTACATGATTGAAACATATATAATCAGAATATATAAGAGTTATCGCTAGGCAATTTCCAAACAAATCTCATAACTGAAATCCAATATCAGTGATTACGCCATCTTACGGTAACACCTGCTTATGTATAAGAGTTGATCATTGACGCACGATCAAATTCGGGAGAACTTTTTCTAAAACCTATTTAAAGAAACCTTCATCCGAAAGAAGAGATATCAAATGACCAAATTTGATCGAAATCTTCTCTGACTAGTAAAATAAAGCTGCCCAAAAGCTCGTTGGAATTTTTCAACCCAACAGAAATAAAGCTTTATCAAGTTTATGATAAGTAACTAGGATCATCACCAAGTGAGGAACATATATATTTTAGCATACCACAAACAACAATCCAAAGCATCCAAGCTAAAGGAATGATATCATAAGATCTAAACATGAAAAAATAAAATCTAACACTAGTCCCCCGAAATTAAGACTGGAACATCATAAAACATGAAATGATTAAAACTAAAGATGGATCATAATAGAAAGCAGATTGAAGGTCGATGTAATTACCCGACCCTCAGACATATGGACTACTCTGCTCGCTTAGCTACTGCCGTCATCCAGCAATAGTTGGATCTAGAAAAGGTAAAGGTCATTTTGAATACGCGGAAAAGGTGCAACAACTGAGCAGAAGACAACCTTGCATAGATTTATTGTGAAATTATTGGTGTCGGTGTTAAGTCCGCTTTGTTGTCCTTTGTTATTTTTTAAAATATTTTCTTTATTTGCGATGTAGTTATCCATTACCAGATCCTTGTAATTAGGGATGTCAATGGATATCTGAAATCCGATAACTGTTTCCGAATATCTGGATTCCGATAGGTTGATTTCCGACATAACGGTTATCGGATTTCGGAACCGGATAACTTATCGTAACATTCTGTGTTATCGTAACGGTACTGGTTGAGGCAGTTTCCATTAGCCTAATATCTGATATCGTGTATACTACACGTGCAAAATCCTATACCTAAGCTATACCCTTCGCTTGAATTACTCATTCACTTCTGTTCAATCGACACAAAAGAGAGAGAAAAGAGAGAAGCAAAACTCACCTCCCCTTCCTTCCATCATCAATTCAGTGCAAAATCATCTTATTCTCTATTCAAATCATGTGTGATTACTGATTAGAAAACTAGGGTTTTCTTCTTCAATTTCTTTTGAGTTCAATTTCGATCTTAAAAACTCAGTTTTCAATTTAGGGTTTATGAAATTAGGGTTTTCAGAAAAGATTCGTGAAATTAATCATGTCTGTTAGAGCACTAATCAGTCGAACTCGCAAGCGTTGCTATCTCAAGCTTGTTTGTCAAGTTTAGGTGATCAAAACTATAAGTCTTGATTTCTAGTCTACTTATAACTATGTCTCGGATTAGGATAGAGTGTGTAGTTGAGCTTTAGACTTCACGGCGTTCATCGATTGAAGACGAAGATTTACTAAGGGGAGATTGGAGGAACTTCATCAACAAAAGGTATGTGGAGACTAAAACTTATCTATCACTCAGAAGTTTATTCTATTCTATCTCCTAATGAGACTAAGTCGTATATCTATATAGACTTTTACATTATACACATTTGATATTTCGAGCTGAGTTTAACTCGCTTATATATTTCTTGAAATATGTGTTGGAAGCTTTTTTCTTTAGCTACGTTCATCATTATTCTTGAGGAGTTTAGTTAAAAACAATCTATTTGTTGGAAACTAAATAATGAGTCAAAAGATGATCATGTGAAAATTGCCTTGAAACATCTTACATGATTTGTGTGAGACAGTCATTTGATGTCGACTCGGAATGTTTCGTATTGATCATTTTATCACTTGAAAATTACTTATAAGCTAATAGTTTGTGTGAGACAGCTATTGTCATCTTCTAAGGATGTTTCAATGATTGAAATGGGAGTTTAGAACAATTAACCTTTGTATGGATACAACACAGTATGCATACCAGTATGCAAACTGTTGTGGTATAATTCAGGTCCGGAAACCTAGTTTGCATACCAGTATGCGAACGGTTTTAACTGTTAAAATCCGGGAACCAAGTTTGCATACCAGTATACGAACGGTTCCACCTAAGTTACGGTCCAGGACAGCAGTATGCATACTGGTTTGCAAACTGCTGGACAAGACCAAAGTCCGGAGCTTTAGTTTGCGTACCCGTTTCCAAACTTAGTGGTTAAAGTCCTAAAATCGGTTAAGTATCTTTTCATACTCATGAACAAATACATTTATGAATTAAGGAATGTAATATTTGCAAACCGTGGCTTAATGTTCATGAATTGATTCTCATGAATCCAATCCGATTTTACTTCAATTGTTTCTTTTTATACTTCTATGAGATATATACAATTGAACAACTCTATGAGTAACACAATTAGATTCATTTGATTATCTTTCATAATTGATTTATCATCATATTTGATCTAGAAGTGTTATATGAATGTGGTTAAGAAAAAAGTGTTCATATGGCTAACTTCGGTTAACTATTGTTAGCCAACTCAATATACACGTTTAGGTACGGTTACCCATATCTAAATGAAGGTATATTTCATTTGTGTGTAACAAGCTAAGACCATCTAACGGTGGAGATATATTGCTTTGGTTTTAAGCAAACTTAGCTTGAATCTAAAATCAGGTTTTCATCTAAAGGTGAATATTGAATGCTTTGTTTCTAAGCTAACCTAGCTTTCATTATAAGCAACCCTGATTTGAAAGACTATATAAGGGAGAACTCTAACAACTGGAAAACCTAATCCCCATAATTTTGTGTGATACTAGTTGCGACTAGAGTCGATTCTCCTATAACCTAGGTTTTTCCTAAAACCATTATAGGTTAACGACTTAAAGACTTCATTGGGATTTTGAAGCCAGACCCAACTATTCTTTTTGTAGTTGTGTGTTATGATCTTACTTGTTATATCGTATTGAGTACTATCTTCTCTAAGATTTGCTCGAGATTTATCTCCGATAGGTAAGATATAAAAAGTAATCACAAAGCTCTCCGTCCCATTCTTTGTGATTCCACAATAACTTCTTCTAATACCATATAGTTAAGTTATTATGAGGTGATTGATATTTCTAGGTTGTTCTTTGGGAATATAATACCGGATAATCAAATGGTTCCTGTTCACTTTGATTTATCAAAAGACGGAACAAAACTTCATAGGTACTTCTGTGAGAGATAGATTTATCTATCAGAATAGACTTATCTGTGGGAGACAGATTTGTTTATAAGTCTTCGACTTTGGGTCGTAGCAATTCTTAGTTGTGAGATCATATAAGGGAATCAAGTGCGTAGGTCCTGCTGGGATTCAGAGACGTAAGTAACGTGACTGTACCTTAATCGGTGTGAGACTTGGTTAGGGCTCAACTACATTCCAGTCTGAAGTTAGTAGGCTAGTGTCTGTAGCGGCTTAATACAGTGTGGTGTTCAAATATGGACTAGGTCCCGGGGGTTTTCTGCATTTGCGTTTTCCTTGTTAACAAAACTTCTGGTGTCTGTGTTATTTATTTTCCGCATTATATTTGTTTATATAATTGAAATATCACAGGTTGTGCGTAGTTCAATCAATTGGTAAATCCAACCTTTGGTTGTTGATATAAATTGATTGACACTTGAACATTGGTCTTTGGTACCGTTCAAGTTATTCTCATACCAATAAGTTCACGGATTCTATCCTGTTGATTTGATGATTGATTTGAGAAAGAGATATAACTCTTGGATATCTTTCCTTGATTGAGTCTGACTGTCTAGTTGATTCTCTTGAAATTATATTGGAGTTAGTCCATACAGACTGCCGAATGAAATATTGGGTGTGGTTGTTCGACCCCCGCTTTTTCAATGTCCCAAGTGAAAGATCATCCAATCATGTTGGTTCCTCAATCAATCCTTCAATTTCAGTGGCATCACAATTACAGGAACATGCAAGTGGTCAAGTTTCATGAATTAACTCAACACCTGTTACACCTGCGATTCATCCCAGAGAAGAAGGAGAAGTAGAGGAAGATCCAATTGTAACTGAAGAAAAGAAAACACTACGTTCAACAATGTCTGATGTATGGCTTGAATTTGAAAGAATAGTTGGAAAGAAGAGAGGACCATATAGGAATGAGGTGGGTATAATTATAGCAGAATGCAAACATTGTAAGAAGAGATTTGAAGCACATAGTAACCAAGGAACCAGCCGCTTGAAGTCTCATCTAGCTACCTGTGGAGATAAGCCAGAGAATAAGCCTAGACAATCAAAGATTACTGCAATCAAAACAGGTAATGCACAAACTAAGTTAGCTAATTGTAAATATGAATCTGATGCTACCAGGATACTTGTTGCCAAGATGATTGCTAAGCATGGTTATCCAATCAATATAGTTGAGCATCCATATTTTAGATAGTTTGTTAAGTCTTTGAATCCTGCTGCTAAGTGTTACACTAGGAATACAGTTAGGGAAGATATCATGAAACTTTTTGCCAAGTTCAAACTGCAATTACAAGAACTATTTGACATAATAACATCTAAACGTAGTTTAACAACAGATATGTGGACATGTAAACATACAAAAGATGGTTATTATTGTGTAACAATGCATTACATAGATGATGATCGAAAAGTGATTAAGAAAATACTAGCATACATTTTAGTGCCATCACCACATACTGGAGAAGTTCTAGCATATTTTGTGAAATCAGTAGCTCTAGAGTGGGACATAGATAATAAGTTTTTTGTTGTAGCTGCTGAAAATGCTAGATCCAATGATGCTATGATGGCAAATCTGAAGCCTTGGCTTGATAGCAAGGATTGTCTATATCTTGAGGGGGATTTGTTCCAAATAAGTTGTAGCAATCATGTATTGCATTTAATTTTATTGTGTGGAATGAAAGTAGTTGCTCCATTTATAAATGCAATTAGAGAGTATGAAATATGTCAGGTTAAGTCAGGCTAGAAAAGAGAGGTTTGCAAATGCTATGGCCCAAGTTAAGCTTGCTGGAAGGTCTGTTAGTTTAGATGTGGATACCATATGGAACTCCACTTTTAAGATGCTTAAGGATGTAATTGTTTTGAGACAAACATTTGTTAGGCTAGCTGAATTGGATACTGACTTCACTATACTACAAAATTCTCAGGAGTGGAAACAAGGAATACATATATGTGGATGTTTGGAATTATTTGATGTCATTTCAACCAAATTTGTAGGTATTAAGTATCCCACATCAAATTTGTATTATAATGGGGTTTAAAAGGTTAATAAATGCATTAAGGGATGGGAAACTGGTGAACAAGAGTACATCAGAAACATGGGATTGAATATGAGGTCAACGTTTGATAGCTATTAGAAAGAAAGTAACCTGTTGATGGGAATTTGAGTTGTTTTAGACCCTAGGTATAAGGCTAGATGGGTAGAGTTTTTTCTTTAGAGAGTACATGGTGTGGCCAACTATCAAACTCACTATAAAAAAATTCAGATATCACTCAATGCACTTTTCTCTTCTTATGAAACCAACACTACAACTCCAGATTATTTTGATAATTCAGCTAGTGGAATGAGTTCAGTTGGATTTGAGATTTCTGAAAATACGAGGGTACCCAAATATACCTCAATCTAAAACTTTTCCACCTATAAGTCCTTTCTCCGAAAGTGATTGTCTATGGACTGAGTCGAGACAATACAACTAATCGGTTAACACTTCGTGTGATCGTCTATGGATACGAGATCGAGACAATATGACAACAAGATAACTTGCGTGATTGACTATGGATACAAGATCGAGACAATACAACAACGAAGTATGATTACTTGATAATAGATTCGTACTTAACCAAACACAATAGGATTGCTATCAAGTAATTATGAATTAACGTTTGTGTATTTTACTTCTAATTATAATAAAACAATTATAATTGCGGAAATAGAAAAGTAAAAGACATAGCAAGATTTTGTTAACGAGGAAACCGCAAATGCAGAAAAAACCCGGGACCTTGTCCAGAATTGAATACTCTCATAATTAAGCCGCTATACAAAATCTAAACCAACTTCGTATAGTTGAGACCAAGCAACTAAACCTATAGTTCACCTAGTTCCCTCAGTATCCCTGCGCCTCAAACTTGTAATAAGTCACGCACTTGGAACAATTCCTTTGGTTCCTATTCCAAACAGTAAAGGAACAACAAATCTGTTCGGTAACAACTCTTTTCAAACAACGTGATATGAGTTTGACAAAAGGCTCTTCCATTTATCCCAATAAACTCCTTTGTCGGGTTCTTAGATCAATCTTTCAACAACTACCAAAGTAATTGTTTAGACTATGCAATAAATACTTCGAATCACAAAGAATTGTATTGATGCCGATCTACTCAACTAATCAATCTAATCTATCAAAATATAAACTGATTATAGTTGGATCCCCAGCCGATCAAGTTTTGTGCACAACAAAGATTATGAACTCAAATAATAAATCTTCTTTGTCTTCAAATCTTCTTAGATCTTCAATAAACACCTGCACACAAACAACTTGAATCTCTTGTGATCAATCACACACAGAACGGAGTCTGTTAACAATGGATTATCACAAGACATCTTTATATCTACAAACAGTCTAAAGATCCCCGTCGATACTTCGATCTAGTTTGAGTGAATCTTATATCAGAAGAGAAGATTCTCAAGCATAAACAAACAAGGTGCAATCAAAGTTCAACAACCGTTAGTCAATTAAATCAATCGAAAACTAATAATAAACTGCAATTATCTAGTTTCCCACCAACGGTACTCGTAGAGCTTCCCAATCCCAAAGAAGTCTTTAAAACGAGCGGTCGTAAGAGATTTCGCCTAATTAGGGTACTTTCCTCTCCGAATAGACGGCTCCACCAGTAACAACATAACTAGGTAGTTTTGTTGGCTCTGAGGATTAGTTTGCTCGATATGCAAACTTCAATATTTATAGACCAAGGAAGTTTGGACACCAAGGAATTTCCAAAACCGAATATTCTCAAGGATATGCAATAAATGCCCAAACCGGTTTTCATAATTCCTGAAAATGCTCTGTCCAAATATTGACCGAAATCTCAGTAGAAAATCTTCAATTAGTAAATGCACATTACCAATTTTTATTTTCTAAAGATATGCATTTAATTGCTGGAAATTAAAAGCATATAAAACTAAAAACCTTAAATAAAAGATTCTCAATTTATTTCGATTCGGGATTCTCCTTTAGTTATTAAGGAATATCTTTGAACAATAATAGATAAGAATTACTGCACATGTTCAAAGTATGTCGACATCTTTACTTTGTAAATCCTTTTTCATATTTACAATCTTGGAACCAATTGCCACACTTCCAAACGAGTTTAGAATTGGTTCATCTGATTTCCAAGAACTATGTGATTGATCAAAAACATTCAATCACCATTCATGGGTTTAACGGTTCTACCAAACACAAGTTCAGTTCTACCTCCAAGTGGATACTAGGATCGGTCACAATAGTTTCCAAAAACTTTGTTAACTAAGTACCAGGATCGGTTACCACTTATTTATGGTACTTACTTGTGATTGGTTGCACAAGTTATAGGATCGGTTACACCAATAACTAAAACTTGTTAACCTACTACAAGGATCGATTACACATTTTGTGATTAGTCCTAACCAAGTTCTAGGATTGGTTATCCAATGACTAGGAATGGTCACACCAATTACAAATATCGATCATACCATCTCAGGTGATTACTTAAGATTGGTTTCACTAATAAAAGTCATACCGATACATAAGTCAGGCATCGTGAATAGTTTTACCAAGATACATAAACAAGTTATGAACGGTTATACTAAACACACATATTGGTAATCCATAGATTTGCAATGAATAACAATACCAATAAGCCTAGCAATATTCTCATGGTATTACTTGTGATCGGTCACACCAGTTACCAGGATTGGTTACACCAATTACCAGGACCGGTTACACCAATTACAAGGATCGATTACTACTCTTTTGTGATTGGTCACACCAATTACTAGGATCGGTTACACCAATTACTAGGATCGGTCACACCAATTACAACTATCGATCATACTTAGGTGATTACTTAGGATCGGTTACACTAACAAAAGTCATACCAATACATAAGTCAGGCATTGTGACTAGTTTTACCAAGATACATAACAAGTTATGATCGGTTCTACTAACTCACACATATTGGTAATCCAAAGATATGCAATGAATAACAATACCAATAAGCCTAGCGATTTCCCTTTCGATTCATAAAACAAGTTTATGAATTGTACTTCCTTTAAACGAATGTAAAACATTATTTCCTAGGACGAAATCTTCACCCATGCCCATACACATAATCACAATAGCATTCATACGATTATGTCAATGTCTTATATACGAAGTTCAAAAGATAGGCGTTATACTTCGTATTATAATTCCTTAATACCATGTCTAACTAGAGTATAATCATTCACAGCTTCGCAGTTATGTTTTCAATATAGCACGACTTGAAAGATACGTTAGGAATGAAACAGTTCAAGTCAAAATATTACTAACCTCAAGAGAAAGGATGATGTCATCGTTGTAGTTCTTTACTTCTTCACATTCTTCAATTCTTCGAGTAATACTTGTATGTCTCATATCCTAATAACTTTCTAGCTAACCTATACGAAGTTGACTCTAGTAAATAATCAAGCGACTCTTTAAATGAGTTTTGGTTCACTAAAATATGACAACCAAACTTGACATACCAACGCTTGGAGGGTTCAACCGAGCTATGCTCTAAAAATTTCTACAACTACAACAACAACAAGTGATTTTGGTTATGATGAGTTTATGATGGAAAACAGTGTGTTTGAGGTTCAGAAGTGAGAGTTGGAGAGATACTTAGATGAACCAGATCTTCCTAAAGGCATAACAACTGAAGAATTGAGATTTGATATATTTAGTTGGTGGAAGAATCTGAAAAAGCGGGGATACAACAACCATACCCAATATTTTGTTTCGGCAATCTGTATGAACAAACTCCAATATACTTCCAAGGAATCAACTAGACAGTCAGACTCAATCAAGGAAAATACATCCAAGAGTTATATCTCTATTTCTCAATGTAATCAGCAAATCAAACAGATAGAATCCGCGAACCTGATTATTATGACAAACAACTTGAACGGTACCAAAGATCAATGTTCAAGCGCCAATCAATTTATATCAACAACCAAAGGTTGGATTATCTAATTGATTGAACTACGCACAACCTATGATATTTCAATTATATAGAAAATATAATGCGGAAAAGAAATAACACAAACACCAGAATTTTGTTAACGAGGAAACCAAAAATGCATAAAAACCCCGGGACCTAGGTCATATTTGAACACCACACTATATTAAGCCGCTACAGACTCTAGCCTACTACAAGTTAACTTCGGACTGGAATGTAGTTGAGCCCTAACCAATCTCACACTGATTAAGGTACAGTCGCGTTCCTTACGCCTCTGAATCCCAGCAAGACTCTACGCACTTGATTCCCTTAGCTGATCTCACCCATAACTAAGAGTTGCTACGACCCAAAGTCGAAGACTTGATAAACAAACCTGTCTCACACAAAAAAGTCTATTGAATAGATAAATCTGTCTCCCACAGAAATACCTACGAGTTTTTGTTCCGTCTTTTGATAAATCAAGGTGAACAGGAACCAATTGATACACCGGACTTATATTCCCGATGAACAACCTAGTAATATCAATCACCTCACAATAATCTTAATCATATGGAAGCGAAACAACATATTTTGGAATCACAAACGATGAGACGAAGATGTTTGTGACTTCTTTTTATCTTACCTATTGGAGATTAAATCTTGAGCAAATCTTAGAGAAGATAGTACTCAATACGATAGAACAAAGTAAGATCAGAACACGCAACTATAGAGAAAATAGATGGGTCTGGCTTAAGAATCCCAATGAAGTCTTTAAGTCGTTAACCTATAATGGTTTTAGAAAAACCTATGTTAAAGGAGAATCGACTCTAGTCGCAACTAGTATCACACAGAAGGTGTGGGGATTAGGTTTCCCAGTTGCTAGAGTTCTCCCTTATATAGTCTTCAAATCAGGGTTTCCAATCAATGTTACCTTGGTAACAAAGCATTAAATATTCACCATTAGATGAAAACCTGATTAGATTCAAGCTAATATCTTTCAACCGTTAGATCGAACTTAGCTTGTTATACACACATGAAATGTGACTTTATTTAGATATGGGTAACCGTACCTAAACGTGTACACCTTGTTGGCTCAACAATTAATAGTTAACCTAAGTTAGCCATATGAACACTTTCATATCAACCTTATTCATCTTAATCACAACTAGTTCAAATGACTTAAATGAAACTAGTTATGGAGTTGTTCAATTGTTTATATTCTCATAGAAGTATACAAGACACAATTGAAGCAAAATCGATTTTGATTCACTCGAATCAATTCATGAACATTATAGCCACGGTTTGCAAAAGATTGCATTCCTTATTGAATAAATGTATTTGTTTAGAACAACCGATTTTAGAACATAACCCACTCAAGTATGCAAACGGGTACGCATACTTAGAGTTCCGGACTTGGTCTGTCCGCCAGTATGCGAACGGGTACGCATACTGTCGTTCACGACCATCCTTAGTTGAATTCCCGGACTTGAACTGTTACGCCGGTACGCATACGAGTATGCATACTAGTTTCTCGGACTTAAATTGTTTAAATCAGTACGCATACGGGTTTGCATACTAAGTTCCCGGACTTGGAATATATCTACAACAGTTAGCATACAAGTACGCATACTGTGCTATATCCAATCAATGGTTAATTGTTTTAAACTCCATTTTAATCATTAAAACATTCTTAGAAGACGGGAATAGCTGTCTCACACAAACTATTAGCTTCAAATCAATTTTTAAGTGATCAAACGATCAATACAAAATATTCCGAGTCTACGTCAAATGACTGTCTTACACAAATCATGTAAGATGTTACCAGGCGATTTTCACATGATCATCTTTTGACTTTCGTCAAGAATATAAGATGAACTTGGTTAAAGCCAAAGCTTACCAATACATATTTCTAGAACTATGTAAGCGAGTTAAACTCAGCTCGAAATATCAAATGTGTATAAAGTAAAGTCTATATAGCTATACGACTTTTGTCTCAATAAGAGATAGAATAGAAATAGACTTCTGAGTGATAGATGAGTTCAAGTCTCCATATACCTTTTGTTGATGAAGTTCCACAAGCTCCCCTTAGTAGTTCTTCGTCTTCAATCGATGAACGCCGTGAAATCTAAAGCTCAACTACACATTCTATCCTAATCCGAGACATAGCTATAAGTAGACTAGAAATCAAGACTTATAGTTTTGACACCTAAACTTGACAAACAAGCTTGAGATAGCAACGCTTGCGAGTTCGACCGAGCAGTGCTCTAACAATCTCCCCTTTGTCAATTTTAGTGACAAAACTATCAATACATATGGATTACAAAATAAATAAACTTTGTAGCTTCTCATCCAAATGCTTGATTTCCTTGATTCTTCAACATTACTCGAAATCTTCGTCACTTCCAAGTACTACAGTGATTCTGAACATGTTCAACTCAGCATCATAGTTGTTGAAGATTCGTAGCCATAACAATAAGAAAACAGTTGTTCTCAATCATTGTTATATAGTGTCATAGTATTATTACACATCATCAAAGTCCAATTGTATCACAACTTTGACAACAATACTATGGCGATATGTATCACCCCCCCCCCCCTAGTCATTACTTCATCTCACAATAAAAACCACTCTCCCTTATGTATTTGTAGTGTGAACTACACAATAATTCTCCCCCTTTTTGTCAATATAAATTGGAAAAGGTACGAAAACTAGTGGGATCATAATGAAATTCTCATAGAGATACTTCATGACTAAAAGAGAACATATCAACTTTGTTTCGATGATTTCACATAGTCAAAACTTAGTGTATTCATCAAGGAGTTTATAAAGATACAAGAAAACTCCTACAATATTCCACATCCGCACTCCCCATAAAGATTTGGTAATTAAACACAATTTTACTTAAGAACTTTCCCCCATTAAAATATCATTCCCGAAAGAATAACAAGAGCGACCTTACTTTTACAAGAAAAGAAGGATTTCTTTGGACATTAACAAATTACATGAAACATGAATTGTATCCAGAAAACTCAATTAAATTAACCATAAAGGAACCTCAATGATTAATATAATCGGAAATGCTCAACATAAGAAAACTTACGGATCCGTACAGTACTTTCACATAGAAGTGGATCAGGGAAAGATCAATACTGCGGAATATTCAAGGATTCATACTAATATTTGCATAATGACACAATAGACTTAATCTTTGACATCAAAAGTTCATTCTATTTTCCATCAATATTTGCATACCAACATAATAGACTTAACTTTTGACATATATGGGACAATCATAGTTCACGGACGCAAACACACATATCCCATAACATTATTTGCAATATATAAAACCAATAAAGATTAATACTGCAAAATCATCTTCCAAATAAACTTTAGAATTTAAATAAATAAATCTAAAAAAATTGCAAGATGAAAATCGTTGGCAATAGCAATGTGTAATCACAATATAGGCTATTCCAAACCCTAGTTATCCTTCTCAAAACAAAAATAAATTCTCATAAGAAGTTTCCTAGGCAAAAAATAAAATCAACAAGATAAAAACAAAAAAAATTCCTAAACCAACAAAACCGATCATGAACTGAAATCAAAGGGCTTTTCGGGAACCCTCACTGGTTTTGAGATTTTTGAGCTTGTGATTGACAACATCCACTGCTTCTTCAGAGAAGATATCCTCATTGAGAAGATCTTTAACATGTGTCTTCATGAGAACAAGGTCAGAGTTAACCTTTTTCAACTCAGTTCTTAACACATCGAGACCCTTCATAGTATCAACGAGCTGCAGTTTTGCTTCCTCAAAGTATTTAATAAAATCGTGAACCACTTCGGCCGAAACCATCTCATCATTCTCAACATCTTGATGAGTATAAGCATAGTAGCATGAGGCATCAGAATTTTGATCATCAACTTCTACTATGGTTCTTTTCTTCCTCCCTTTAGACTCGAAATCAATACCTTTATCAAGAAAACCTCTTGCAAAATCACAAGTGCGAGAAGGTGAAGACATTCTTGACAAAAAGAAAATAACCTAGGGTACACGTACGTGACTCAATAGGTTTGGTATTTAAATGGTTTTAAGGGATGGTAACTTTTAGGGTTTCTAAAAAATTGGTTCGTGACAAGTCAAAGTGGATAACCGTACAAAAACCTTTTAAGAAACAAAAGTAACACACTTCTTTTCAAGAATACAACAATCTTTTGCTACATGAAATATTACTTTCACAATTTTTGGCTCAATATATTATATTCTCTCAAGAGGAAAATTTAGAGCACACGAGTAGCAGACAACTCAATTGAAAAGGAATTTTTTTTAAAGAAAACAATCGAGATGATTTTTGAGACAAAAACGATACTTAGGAAAAGCTATCTATATACAATAGTTTAGCTATGAACGATAAGAAAATAGCTCAACTAGACAGAAGGCATTTTACCAATAAGTACACCTGATTATTATCAAATCTTACTCATCATGATTTTTCATGAGTAAGAATTCAACCCTTGTGATTAATTAACACAAGTATGAGCTTTATGTTCATCAAATGAATATTGTTCGTGGTTAATCCTCTTTTTTCTTCTATTTTTCTGAGGAATCCCTTTTTGATGTGAAAAAGTATCATAAAACTTACTATCATCAAAGTATGAGATTAAGTTTGGATCCTTACCAGCGGAAGTTTAGTTGGAGCATTTTGACAGCCTGTTGATAAGATCTTTGTATCCTTCAATTATCATATTAAGGTTGTCTTTCACATCTCCATTTTTGCTTCCTTTTACCTTTCTCACATCTTGAACATCATTCTTCATCTTAGGTTGAGAAGAACCTTTCTTAAATCTCCTAGAACGATTTGTATAATGCTACAATTAGTTCAAACGTTCGATGAGCAGATTGAGCTGACTTTCCTGAAAGAATTCATAGGGTGAGTACTAAAACCAATAGGCTTAGACATTCGAATGTCAGTAACACCTTTGAGTATTAAATCTAAGGTGTGTTGAAGTTGATAAAAATACTTGTCATTCAACCTCAGTTTTCTCTTCCGTTGAACATGTCCTTTTGAATCACAAAAAAGACATACTTTCTGATCACCGGAGTGATTTGAGTGTGTAGCATTTGTAACCTCGTTAGAAGATTTCTTCCTTCCATGAGATGTGGAGATTCCTTGATTAGAGGAGAACACAAGAACATATTTCCTAATAGGAAGGGATTGAGGTTTAGCTTCTGGAACTGAATTTATCACAGTTGGGTCAGAAGCAATTGGTATAGTGGATTCTTTGGAACACCCTTGAATAGAGAGTTTACTCAAAAGACGTTCAATTTCCAAGGCATCCTATTTGAGTTTCGCCTCGAGTAAGGTTTGTGAAGAACGAACTAAGGTATTTTCCTCACGAAGAACCTTTAATTGAGAATCACGATCTTTTTCCACACCAACCATTGTATTGACTTTGTGTTTCAGCTTATTAATTTCAACTTCCTGGATTCTAACAAATTTTAAAATCGTTGCACTCTCTTGGGCTTCTTTTCTACTTCAGAATCAGATTCGTCAGTAAGATAATTAGGGTAACACATATCAATACATGTCTGTTTCGTAGGAACGGAATGTTCATCTATATGTGAGATAGACAAGTCTTTCTCTTTAATAAATTTCATAGAAACAGAACTTTTGTCTCTGGTGATGTGTTTGTCAGAGATAGAACTACTGTCCATAGAGTCAGATTGCTATAAACACAGACTTATAAGGTCTTAAACGTGTTTTCCTGCTCTGATACCAATTAAAAAAGTGTGGGTACAACCACCACGCCCAATATATCGTTTCGGAAATCTGTATGGACAAACTCATATATACTTCCAAGAGAATCAACTAGACCGTCAAACTCAATCAAGGAAAATACATCCAAGAGTTATATCTCTGTTTCTCAATGTAATCAGCAAATCAAACAGATAGAATCCGCGAGCCTCATTATTATGAGAAACAACTTGAATGGTACCAAAGATCAATGTTCAAGTGCCAATCAATTTATATCAAATACCAAAGGTTGGATTATCTAATTGATTGAACTACACACAACCTGTGATATTTCAATTATATAGAAAATATAATGCGGAAAAGAAATAACACAGACACCAGAATTTTGTTAACGAGGAAACCGTAAATGCAGAAAACCCCCGGGACCTAGTCCAGATTTGAACACCACACTGTACTAAGCCGCTACAGACTCTAGCCTACTAAAAGTTAACTTCGGACCGGAATGTAGTTGAGCCCTAACCAATCTCACACTGATTAAGGTACAATCGCGTTCCTTACGCCTCTGAATCCCAGTAGGACTCTACGCACTTGATTCCCTTAGCTGATCTCGCCCACAACTAAGAGTTGCTACAACCCAAAGTCGAAGACTTGATAAAAAAATCTGTCTCACATAGAAAAGTCTATTGAATAGATAAATCTGTCTCCCATAGAAATACCTACGAGTTTTTGTTCCGTCTTTTGATAAATCAAGGTGAACAGGAACCAATTGATACACCAGACTTATATTCCCGAAGAACATCCTAGTAATATCAATCACCTCACAATTGATACACCGGGCGTCTTGCACGCCGCACGCTGTAAACCGCCAGACCAATACCCTGATGAACATCCCCCAGTTTGTGACATGTTTGATGTCTCGAGTATTTTCGTGGAAAATATGTAGCAAGTTGCTGAGTGGGTCTTGCTGGCAAGACCTAGCTATTTTGACCAATCGTGCGCAAGCTAGGAGGCGGGCGGTCATATGTTATAAGCCATGAGACTTGCCGCAAGAAATAGCATGTAATGCTTTTAGGTCAAATAATTAAATTATTTATGAAATCGATATTTATAAAATATCATTTGTAATCGATGCGTATAAAGCATCGCTTTTAAGCAAGCAGCTCAAATAATCGATGCCCATGAAGCATCATTGTATAAAGCTCGCTTAAATTAGTCGCGGAGCTTAATGTCTTAAAAGGAGCATGACCGGCCAACTTCAGGAAGCTGCCAGGAGTTATTCGTTCACGCCAAATGTGAGCCGGTCGATCCTTATAAGAGAGTGATGGTTGGTTGCCATTTTTACATCCTATTGGTCGGCCCAAATTAAATCTAGACCGGTTAAATTGGCTAGCCAAATTGAGTGGCTGAGATGATTTTGGCAGTTGTTAGCTGCCGTTAAATTCTTTTAAGACCCTTGTAGGATGCGCGACTAGCCACCTTTGGGCAGCCGTTCAGAACCCATACAAGTAGGTCGTGGCTTGGCCGATCAGTCCTCATTGAAGAGGGATGGCCGGTGATCACGGCGACATCTTATTGGTCGCCTAAAATTAGATCTAGGCCGGTCGATTCAGCTAGCGAAGTTGGACGACCGAGATCATTTTGCGACAATAGTGTAATGCCGCTAGTCGTAATGGGGTTGTTATAGCCGTGTGAACAACCTGTTTTATGCTAACGGTTTTAGGTGTTAGCCATGGGAAAGGAGTAATTCGATCGACCAGGGTTATAGTCGGGCCGCTGGTGAGCATGTCCGCTCCTTGCCCGTTGATTGAAATTAAATCTAGGCCGGTCAATTCGGCTGGCGAAGTTGGGGGGCCAAGATCTTTTTGCGGCAGCAATATACTGCTGCTAACATAAATTAGGTTTTTGCAACTCACGCGGCCAACCCACTTTGGGTAATCGTTTAATGGCTCCGCTTACGAGTTGGGAGGATTCTGAATGGCCTAAGCACTAGTGGGCTCGCCGGTGTGCATGATAGTGCTTGTCCGACCATGTTAGGAGGTGGCTAGACTTGATAAATCGATTGGCCAAAACGTAACGTCGTGATCGTTTTGAGACTGACATGGGCAGCCTATGTCCAATTCCTTAAGGAATTAAGTTCGTCGACCAACCAACTTCCACTTTTAATTGAAAGTGAATGTTGCGCATTTAAAGCAATCTGATTGGTCGATGTGAAAGGGGGGCCGGCAAGCGGAAACATGGAGCATGGCCAATCGGCCACGGGTGGCGCCTGCTGGAGCAGATCGGTCGACCAAGTGGTGTGGCCACGCCTCCCTTTACTGCTGCTTTTACTTGCTCAGTTCCTCTTTATTTCTTGTTTTCTACTTTTGGTAGGATTTTGCTCCTACTAGTCCACGGCAGATTAATTTCCTAGCTTACCTAGGTTTGGTCTCGACCAAATGAGGTTCGAGATATTGCGCAGGCCGCAAAAAAGACCTAATCTTTGTAAATTAGTAAAATTAGGTTAGAAAGACTGAATTTTGTGGGATGACACAAAATCAATCGATTTCTGGTAAATTTTGTGCGTTCATACAAAATCACTAATTATATTTCAGAGGACAGCATAACTTTGCGTGTCTCTAATTGAGTACTTCCATGCACATCTTAATCCTGAAACTTCGGGAAATTCATGCTACTCAGTTACGAGCGAATATTAATTGTCATGTCATGTCAACATCAAGAGTTTGGCTGGGGAACATGGCATATAATAGATAATCAGCAGGCTCCGGCATTAGCGAGTAATGCAGCTAGGAGCTTAAATACTCATTAGGCTCTATACTAGTGAACAATTCATCTAGGAGCTTGAGTTTCAATATAATATGAATAGAGACATAGGCACTCATCATATTTTGATATATTCTTCAAATTCCTTGCGGAATATAGACATATCAAGGTCTACTACTTCTGATGCCGGGTCAGGTAGACAGACTTTTACGGTTTTCGCCCTATACTAAAAACCACCATCAACATTAAGTCCACTGCTTAGCACATAACAGTGACATTGTTGCGGGGTAAGCACTAGATGTTGACAGACGAAAAACAAAACTAATAAGATGAAGTAGATAGATGTTACCAAGAAAATTTTAATCAGCCTTCAGCAGCGGGACCGCGCGGCCAGTGGCCTTCGTAGTAGCGTGTTGCTAGATCGGCTATGGGTGTGAGTGTGGTGGGCCCAACCATCTATTCCCGTTTATAGAGCAAGAAGGAATCTTTTTTCGTACGAACTTTGGAAACTCCATTCGTATAAAAAGGGGTATCGACCCTCTTCTATTTTTTGTTGCTCGTATGGCTCCGTGCTTTCGTCTGCAGCAGCCGGCTCCTCTTCGTCAATGTCAGCAGCTCTATCACGAGCGTGCCAATCATCAGAGGCAAGGTAAGTACATCTTGTTCTTTCTTTTTCTATTTGCAAGTATGAACTTTAGTTGTACGTATAACTTCCACGGCTTTGAAATTTCATCAAATCCTGAGTGGACTCCTGGAGATATTTCCGCTGCCTAATCGCGTGATGATTCTTCTTTCTGGACCAGAGGGTGTAGAAGCTGTACCATCGATCCTCTCCAGAATGTGTAATAAGGTCATGTATCCATAAAATTGAGTATCTAGCCTCTCCAGTGGATTTCAAAATTTGCCAAACTCCATTGCGCTCAATTGCAATAGGCCTTGACTTTAAGTTGTTTGGTGTCTGGACTTCTGAGTCGCATTAAAAATGTTCCTTAAACTCCTTAGCATTGACTGGAACATAATTGTATTTACTCTGACTCTTTAGCTCATAAGCCTATTCTTTCCCTTCAGATTGCGATGATGATATGCTTGGAATGCTTGTATAGTATGGGATGCGATTGGGATGTCCCAAGTTACATTTTTGTTTGATCACTAGAGATGTATTTTTGAGTCGGCTTGGGAATACGATGCGACCTTATAAGGAGTTGTAGATGCGTACTAGATCCGATGGCGTGGCAGAATATGTGAAAATATCTTTACGGCGAACTTTTGGAGTCTTTGATGCACGTGTACGACTTCATGTTGAGAAATTCCTGCGGCTCGTAAAGCTTTGACAGTGATGATGATGATATCGGAAATAACCTGGTTGAGGGACGTGAAGGCATCCCGTGCTGGCAGTCCCCATGTGTAATAATCCTGAGCCTATTTTCTCCTGAAAGATGTACTTCCATTGCATTTGCTCGCAAGGTGGTTGACGAATTGATGAAGGCGGAAATCTTTTGGATTCATCATTTGTTGATCAACGGGAGGGAGTCGCACTTGATAGATCTGTATTGTATCCAAACTTCTTGGCAGCCCATGCGCCCCTTTCATAGGAAATAGGAAATCTAGAAACACTGAATCTGACTTTGTCGGTGATGTTGTTGTTAATGCACAGCTTCGTGCATGCCTTGGGTAGGAAGTGATGAGTTCTGAGTAGGTGATGTGGCAGACATGACGCGATTGGTCTGTGTGGCTTGTTGAGGCGTGACTCTCCTCTTCGATTCTTTACTGACAACAACGCTTATAAATGGATGAACTAAATACTACTTGTTGGTCAGGCGCCTTCCAGACAGGGAGGTGATGATTTCCTTATGCTACATCTTTGAAGAGTGGTGACCTTGTCACGGTTTCTTGGTTGACCGTCTCTTCTGAGTTGAAGAGGTCCTTGACAGTGAAGGGATTATGTGTCGAGCCTCAGTCCCCAAGTATGGTTTACATGGTTTTATCTTGTATGGTCGATGGGTTTCCCATAATAAAGATATCATTATCTTGCCTCCATACTGGTGACTCTATTACTTCCTCCATGGTAAAATAGAATATGCATAAGTTCGGATTACCTTTGTCCGTAGTTGTTGTTGCTATGGTGAAGCTCTGGATGGTATCAACAAACGAGCAGCAACGGTTCTTGGCAGCAGCTGTGATCAGAAGAGAGTGCTTTTTCGTGGAAACAAAACAGGTTGGCTAGAGCTTGGATGTCTACAGTCACGATCCTTGATAGGGAGGAATGGTGGCTATGGACACGGCAGGGAGAGGCGTGGTGATTGTGGTCATGGGATTTGGTAACCACGACCATGTATCTTGGATGAGCGGAGAGGCATAAGTAGTGGTAGCTACGTCTACGAGCTTTAGGCGAGCATAGGCGGTGATGCTGGCCACGACTACGAACATTAAAAGGCTTTGGTAGGCCGTTATGTCCCAAAGGATGAGTTTCTTCCTTTCATATAACTCACATACGTGAGTTTATTTTTCATTTTATTATTTTCGGTGAAGCAGATCCTCCCTGATTCCCTGCGTGCGGAAGCTCGCCTATTATTGCTTGCCTGATAGAACACGGTTAGGGGCTGCAAATATGTCTTGACGTTGCGCCTTGGAGAAATACAGAATCTCACATAAATGCTCCATTATGGACTGTACGGTTTTGAGGACAGAGTGCCAAGAAATCATGCATCTCCTGACAGGAAGGGGATCTTTGTGAACTCCTTCAGTTCCTAATTGAAGTTCTCCTACATCCACCTTCTCTTTATTAATGCGCTTCAATTTGTTTCAGTCACTAGTTGGGTGATTGACGAACCTATGTTAACGACAATATTTGGAATTTGCCATTTCTTCTTCAGTTGTCGGACGTCGGAGAGGGGGTATCTTGATGGCGTTGTTGATGGTGGTTTTTAGTTCAGGGCTAAGATTGTAAAACCCTATATTTAATGTACCGTCATTCTGCAAAGAGACAGAGCCATTTTGAAGTAATGAGTGCCCAGCCTTTTTACTTACGCATATATTGAGCAATTCAGTACATTTACATGAAATTTATCCAGAATGGTGCATGTAGCAACAATCTCAAATATTCTGTAAATTTCAACATCCCGCCTGTATTATTCATTAATGCAAGGCTCATTGAATACTTTCTTGTGCTATGTTCCCCGGATGAACCCTTAATATTGATATGACATGATAATTAGTGTTCACTCGCAGCTGAGTAGCATGAATTTCCCGAAATACCAAGGTTAAGGTCTGCATGAAAGTACTCAGTCAGAAGACGCGCTAACTGCTTTCTGAGGATAAGGTTAAAGAATTTTGTGTCAAACACACAGAATTTATCAAATTTGTGATAGCTCACAAAATTCAAATTTTAGCCTAATTAATTTGCAAAAATTAAGTCTTTTGCGCCCTGCGCAATATCTCGAACCTTGCTGGTCGAAACTGAACCCAGGCAAGCTAGGAAATTGATCCTCCACGGACTAATAGGAGCAAAGTCCTACCAAAAATCAGAAAACAAGAAATAAAAGAGGAGCCGTGTAAAATAGGAGCAGCAATAAGAGGAAGCGTGGCCGCGCCACATGTCCGGCCAGCTCGCCCTACCAGGCGCCACCTGCAGATGGCAACGCCCCCATGCTACTCTTGTCGGGCCCCTTTCCCATCAACCAATCAGGTCGCTCTAAATGCGCCACACGCACTTGGAGTGTGGCCGAGCCCGTGCTGCTTGCCGACCCGCTTTCCTATCGACTAATCAGGTCGCTTTAAACCCTCCACACGCATTAAATAAAGCCAAACTGTGCTAATACCTAGTCGTGACCTCAATTATGCCACTTCGGCCCCACAACATGCCACAAGCCTTGTGGGACCCAGAAAACCCTAAAAATGGCGTCATATTATGGCCACCCATGGCTATTCCCACGTCCATGGTCGTTCCCTTATTATGGCCTCGCCATGGTTCCTTTAATGTGGCCATGGCAGTATTTGCCAAAATGCCACCATACTGCGGCCACGTAGCCGCACACGCTAATTAGGATTTTGACTTGCCAAACCCTAATTTGGATAGGGTCGCTACACCGATCCATGCCAAATAATGCCACCTAAGGCATTAAGTTTGATACGGCAACTAGAGCCAATATTGTTGAGTCATATTTGGATCTAACACCAATATGCCAAGATATAGTGGCCGTGGCTACGCCAGGCGCCATTATGCCACTATGCCACTGGCAGGCGCCAACGAGATGTGGCCATAATCAACGGCCATCCCCTTCCATAAAGTGCAATCTCGGCCATCCAACTTCGCCAGCAGAATTGACCGGCCTAGGTTAAATCTTAGGTAACCAACCAAGACTAACTTAATGGTGCCACACGCCATTTCTTGCGGCAAGTCTCGTGACTTAGCTTGCACACAAGACCCACTCAGCAATCTGCTGCATATTTTCCACGAAAATATTCGAAATATCAAACATGTCACAAATTGGGGGATGTTCATTAGGGTATTGGTCTGGCGGTTTACAGCGTGCGGCGTGCAACACGCCCATTACGAGAAAGTGTTAGGAAAGGGCGGACAGTTAATGAGCAGTAAGTGAGTAGTGGGTATAAAGCTGAACAGTCTCCCCTCGTGATGGAAACATAATGGTCACCACTTTTTACACGACTCCACTTCTCCACTTCCTACGAGATCAGGTGTGCTCAATCATGACTTGTATAAATAAGTTTTCGACCTATTTCGACAAAAAGAGGTGTTATCAACACAAGTATCCAGAAAACACAAAGAACTGATAGCTTACTTTCTGCAAGCCGGTTCCACATTCTGATACAAGTCATAAAACAACCACACCTTCATAATTCAACATTCTGATCTCAAACACCTTCTTCGCTTCCCTCCCTAAGATCAACCCTTCTCCTTCACTTTGTGACCGAATTGAATCTGGAACGCCCATTTCTTGGTTTAGGCCAGAGTCTTACAGATTGATCTCTTAAATCTAAAAAGTACTCCTGTGAAGTACATTTTTTTAGGGTTTGAATTCGTTTCTCATCAACACACCCAAATTTATCGAAAACAGCAGAATCAGTTTTTACCCCAAAACAACTGGCGACCACAGTGGGAGATTTATCTCTCGGTTGCGAAACCAATTCCTCAATTTTTCATTCCAATCTTCCCAAACTCAAGATGGTGTATCTTAGGTCTAAATTCAATCTTTAACCAGAATTCACTTCAATCACCAATCCCGACCTTCCGCTTCATGATGTACCCCGGCCATCCCAAACACTTTAAAGCTGTAATACTCGAAATCCAATCACCATGGAAGGTATGGCAAAAGTATTAGAAGATGCTGTCGCAAATCAAGCTGATATTGTCAATCTATAAAATGAGACGTTTTGTCTCATAAAGAGTATGGCAAACCAGCTGCGGCAAGAGCCATCAAACATTCGCTCGGAGAACACCACAAATTTTAGAGATGACACAAAAATTGTTGAATCCTTGTTTGAGGTCTGTGCCTCCTCCAACGACGATGCAGACAGAGTATGTGGACGTATCGAACGAGAGCAAAAGGGAATGACCAACACCAATGTACCGTCCGCAAGTGCAGTCAACACATCCCATGGCGTTACATCCTCTAGCACCAACACCAGCAGCACCGGAAGCATCCCCTCTGGCGTGACGCCTCCTATTACCAGAGCCAGAGCCGCCGCTACTCCTAATATTTCTTCAAGCATGACGCCTCCAATCATCACCAGGGATGCTACCACTTCTTTGTCAGGACGAGAGACTGGAGGAGCCAGAGGAAACTAACCTCCCATTACCATTATCGATTTAATGGAGAGACAGGAAATTTTTTCCAAAACTCAGACGGACATGGCCACAACTCAGAAGGAGCGAAACAACGAACATCCGAATGATTATGTCAAGGAATTCAGAATTCAGGCATTAAATTGTCATGATCCAAATGTGACTGAACATCAATTGGTAGAGTTGTGCATTAACGCTTTCTAGCGACCCTGTTCACAAAACCGTGCAATCTATGATGGAGCATGTGTGTGAGATTCTCTATTTTTCCAAGGCGCGGTATCGAGATATATTTTCAACCCTCAACTGTGTTTTGTCGGGCAGGCGATTGTTTTCAATTGGAAAAGCTACCCCGAAATCCCAGTCTCTTTTGGAAGGTACGGCTGGTAAACGTAACTGGGGACTCCTAAACACTACTCACCTGAAAGGTGTCGAGTTTGAAAGCACACTGATTGACGCGGCCTATGACTTCAACATTGTCACCGTCAAGACTCTGAGAGCTAGAAGCTGCTCACTGCCCGACTATGATCGAAAACTCATAAGGAAGGTCGATAGATGCCTATGGGTACATTAATCTCGAAATCAAGATAGGAGACGCCCTAACACATACCAAGTTTCATATTGTCAAGGAATACCTGAATCATGATATGGTCCTGGTGCGCTCATTGATACATAGCAACAAAGCGAAACTAGGAGTATGTTCCCTGCCAAAGTCTATACCTGAGAGGGTCTCCAACAAGCCGTCCAATCCTTAAGATTATTTGTTGCCGTGTGGACAACTCGCAAATGTGACTCAATTTCCTGGAGAGAGTGTAGCTTCGTAGGTTCCACGAGTAAGTCTTGTTGAACAACTCTATTTACAACCGGCTATTTTTCGTCCTATCAAGACCTGGGGACTTTGTTTGTCTATCAATCCGTCGTCATCCCGATGTCATCACTAACGCCTGATGCTGCTTACTCATGGGAGAGCCTAATATACCCAAATCCCAATCATGCGCGAAGGACATGCCTAGCGGAGACAGAGCTAAGTAACTATCCTTAAACTAAATGTTTTATATCTATAAGGCATATCAAATAAATTTTAAATATCCTAGTGTTGAGACACGCTAATTCCTCAACACTCACTATTGTGTTGTCAGGCATACTGCCTCAACACGATTTCTTCTTAATGTTGAGACGTCCAAATTCCTCAACACCCACTACTGTGTTGCCAGGAATACTGCCTCAACACATCCTCCTCTTAGTGTTGAGACGTACCAATTACTCAACACTCACTACTGTGTTGTAAGGCATACTGCCTTAACACATCCTCCACTTAGTGTTGAGACGTGCAAATTCCTCAACACTCACTACTGTGTTGTCAGGAATAACTGTCTCAACACATCTTCATCTTAGTGTTGAGACGTGCAAATTCCTCAACACCACATACTGTGTTGCAAGGCATACTTCCTCAACACATCCTTCCCCTTAGTGTTGAGACATGAAAATTCCCCAACACTCACTATTGTGTTGTAAGGCATACTGCCTCAACACGTTTTCCTCTTAGTGTTGGTACGTACAAATTCCTCAACACTCACTACTGTGTTTCAAGGCATACTGCCTCAACACATCCTTCCTCTTAGTGTTGATACGTGAAAATTCCTCAACACTCACTATTGTGTTACCAGGCAAACTGCCTCGACACATCCTTCCTCTTAGTGTTGAGACGTTAAAATTCCTTAACACTCGCTACTGTGTTGCCAGGCAAACTGCCTCAAAACATCCTTCCTCTTAGTGTTGAGGCGTGTAAATTCCTCAACACTCGCTACTGTGTTGCCAGGCAAACTGCCTCAACACATCCTTCCTTTTAGTGTTGAGACGTGCAAATTCCTCAACATTCACTAATGTGTTGTCAGGCATACTTCCTAAACACACCCTCCTCTTAGTGTTGAGACGTGCAAATTCCTCAACACTCGCTACTGTATTGCTAGGAAAACTGCCTCAACACATCCTTCCTATTAGTGTTGAGGCGTGCAAATTCCTTAACACTCGCTACTGTGTTGCCAGGAAAACTGCATCAACACATCCTTCCTTTTAGTGTTGAGACGTGCAAATTCCTTAACATTCACTACTTTGTTGTCATCATACTGCCTCAACACACCCTCCTCTTAGTGTTGAGACGTACAAATTCCTCAACATTCACTACTGTGTTGTCAGGCATACTGCCTTAAGACATCCTTCCTCTTAGTGTTGAGACGTGCAAATTCCTCAACACTCGCTACTGTGTTTCCAGGAAAACTGCCTCAACACATCATTACTTTTAGTGTTGAGACGTATAAATTCCTCAACACTCACTACTGTGTTGTCAGGCATACTGCCTTAACACATCCTCCTCTTAGTGTTGAAACGTGCAAATTCCTCAACACTCACTACTGTGTTGTCAGGCATCACTTCCTCAATACATCTTCATCTTAGTGTTGAGACGTGCAAATTCCTCAACACCCACTACTGTGTTTCCAGGCATACTGCGTCAACACATCCTTCCTCTTAGTGTTAAGACGTGCAAAATCCTAAACACTCACTATTGTGTTGTCAGGCATATTGCCTCAACACGTTTTACTCGTAGTGTTGGGACGTATAAATTCCTCAACACTCACTACTGTGTTGCAAGGCATACTTCCTCAACACATCCTTCCTCTTAGTGTTGAGACGTGCAAATTCTTTAACACTCACTATTTTGTTGCCAGGCAAACTGCCTCAACACATCCTTCCTCTTAGTGTTGAGACGTGAAAATTCCTCAACACTCGCTACTGTGTTGCCAGGAAAACTGCCTCAACACATCCTTCCTCTTAGTGTTTAGGCGTGCAAATTCCTCAACACTCGCTACTGTGTTGTCAGGCATACTGCCTCAACACACCCTCCTCTTAGTGTTGAGACGTACAAATTACTCAACACTCACTACCGTGTTGTCAGGCATACTGCCTCAACACATCCTCCTCTTAGTGTTGAGACGTACAAATTCCTCAACACTCCCTATTGTGTTGTCAGGCATACTGTCTTAACACATCCTCCTCTTAGTGTTGAGATGTGCAAATTCCTTAACACTCACTACTGTGTTGTCAGGCATCACTGCCTCAACACATCTTTATCTTAGTGTTGAGACACACAATCTCCTCATCACTCATCCGTGTTGTCATGCATCACTGCCTCAACACATCATAGTGTTGACGGCTCCACCACCTCAACACTCATCTTTGTATTCAAAGCTCAACTACCTTAGCAATCATCAGTCGAGGCTCCACTACTTAAATACATCATTTTAGTGTTCTCGGCTTCAACCTACTAGAAGGGTGATTGCTACTTGCCTCGACATTTCATTAAACATGTTCTGCTCAAAGGCCAAGTCGGCCTCCCTCTACTGGTAACGTCTGTTTACTCTTCTCATGAATTTTATTTTCATCTATCGCTATCTAGTGCTTACCCCACAACAATGTCACTGTTACGTGCTAAGCAGGGGACTTAATATGGATGGTGGTTTTTAGTTTAGGGCTAAGATTGTAAAACCATGTATTTAATGTACCGTCATTCTGTAAAGAGACAGAGCCATTTTGAAGTAATGAGTGCCCAGCCTTTTTACTTACGCATATATTGAGCAATTAAGTATATTTACATGAAATTTATCCAAAATGGTGCATGTAGCAAAAATCTCAAATATTTTGTAAATTTCAACATCCCGCTTGTATTATTCATTAATGCAAGGCTCATTGAATACTTTTTTTGTGTTATGTTCCCCAGCTGAACCCTTAATATTGATATGACATGACAATTAGTGTTCACTCGCAGCTGAGTAGCATGAATTTCCCGAAATACCAAGGTTAAGGTCTGCATGAAAGTACTCAGTCAGAAGACGCGCTAACTGCTTTCTGAGGATAAAGTTAAAGAATTTTGTGTCGAACACACAGAATTTATCAAATTTGTTCAAATTTGTGATAGCTTACAAAATTCAAATTTTAGCCTAATTAATTTGCAAAAATTAGGCCTTTTGGGCCCTGCGTAATATCTCGAACCCTGCTGGTCGAAACTGAACCTAGGCAAGCTAGGCAATTGATACTCCACGGACTAATAGGAGCAAAGTCCTACCAATCTGCAGTGAACTGGGTACTCCTATCAAAGTTGATGAAGCTACTCTCAAGTGTGATATGGGTTATTATGCTAACATTCTGGTTGAAATCGATTTTGCTCATTCAGTTCCTAGTAAGATTTGGATTGGTACCAAATTTGTTGGTTTCTTTCAAGATGTATTAATTCCAAATTGCCCTCAGTTTTGTACTACCTGTCATGTGGTTGGACATTTCATCACAGATTGTAGAGTGGAAAAGAATAAAGCACAATCAAGGAGTTCTACTTCTGGTTCTAAATCTCATACTCAACAGCAGAATAAAGGAAAACAAGGTAATGAGGTAACTCCTAAGACTGTAACTCAAATTCCTGTTGATATCTGTGGACCTGAAGAAGATTCAGTGGTTACTTGTATTCATGAGGAAACACTCCTTCAGCCTATCAATGAAAGCTTTTCTCTAGTACAAGGAAGATTCAGCCCTCTTGATCTAGAAGAAGGTGAAATAGAAATGAATAACTCTGAAAATTTAGAATCTGATATTTTAGATGTTTCAAAAGTTTTGAAAATTGTTGAAGATAATAATGCACTTACCAGCACTGTCAAATTTGTGGATGGTTCTTATGGAAAGGTTACATCAGAGACCATTCTCATTACTTTATGGTCCAAGATAGTAGAGAAGGAAAGGGTGATTACCTCAGCTAGTTCTTCTGGGTCTAAAAGTCCAACTCCTGTTAAGGCGAGTAAGCAAGTTCCTACTAATACAAAGTATAACTTTATGAAAAATCCAGGTAAAGGGGGTACTAGAAACCCTCCTTCAAAGCAATGAAAATATTATTTTGGAACATAAGAGGCCTAAGAAGACTTAGGGATAAAAAATATTAAGGTCTCTAATGAATCAATTTAGTCCTTCTTTAGTTTGGGTAGCTGAAACAAAAGTTCATTGTACTGCTTCTTTTTGCAATAAATTAAATTTACCAGGGATGCAAAGTATGGTAATACACAACTCTGTCTCAAATAATAAAGGTAACATTTGGTTATTTTGGAATAAGACTATTGCAACCCCAACAATGGTTTCAATGTCAAGCCAAATGATAACAGTTAGTGTTGGAGATGTTTTAGTTTCTGGAGTACATGCTCATGTCCAAACAGTGCAAAGAAGATTTTTATGGTCAGAAATGGAGTTAATTGGTGATTTGAAGAAACCTTGGATAACTTTGGGTGACTTTAATGCAGTTACTTCATAGGAAGAAAAGGTTGGTGGTAAGGCTCCTAATAGAATATCAATGCTAGATTTCACAAGCTGCTTAAATGACTGTGAGTTAATTCAAGCTCCAAAAACTGGTTTACAACATTCATGGTCAAATTGTCAGCATGGGAATGGAAGAATTCTTTGCAATCTTGATAGAGTTGTCTTTAATCAACAATGGTTACAGTTATATGAAGATTGGGGTGATAAGGTTGGACTAAGGATAGCTTCAAATCATGCTCCATTATTGGGTGGATGTGCCAGTATTCCTAAACCAAAAAATGTACCTACTAGATTTCAGAAAATGTGGATTACACACCCTTCTTTTCTTCAGACAGTGGATGATAGTTGGGATACAGAAGTGATAGGAGATCCATCTTTTATTTTTATGAAGAAATTAAAAAATCTTAAACAAGTCTTAAATGTTTGGAACTTAACAATCTTGTAGAGGCTCAGAATGAACTTGCAAATAGAGAAACTCAAAAGAGCACTTTACTAAAACAAAAGTCAAGAATAAAATGGGTAAAGGAGGGATCAGCAAATACTGGTTTTTTTCATGCAAACTTAAAAATTAGAAGTGCAAGAAATTCAATCAGTGAACTAGAAGAAAGCAGTGGAAATATCATTTCTGACCAAACACAAATTGCACATATTTTGGTTAAACATTTTGAGGAAAAGTTCAGTTTTAAGAATGTCACTATAAACCACAGTCTGTTAGATGTCATCCCTACAGTCATTACTACTGAAGATCAGTCCATGTTAGATGCAGTTCGTGACAGTACTGAGATTAAAAGCATTGTATTTGATATTGATCCTGACAGCTCACCTGGTCCTAATGGTTATTCTGGAATTTCTTATAGAACTTATTGGGACATCATAAAAGATGATCTAGTGGCTGCAATTCAATTATGTTGGGGGATGAAATTCATTCCTAAAGGAATGAACTCTAATTTCTTATTTCTGCTACCCAAAGTTCAAGGAGCAAAAACAGTGAACCAGTTTAGACAAATTGGATTAAGCAATGTGTTAGTCAAGATATTCACCAAGATTATTACTGCAAGGATGAGCAATTTAATGACCAAATTTGTATCTCCACAACAGGTGACTTATATTAAAGGCAGAACTATTCATAAGCAAGTCTTGTTGGCATCAGAACTAGTAAAAGAGACGAAAAAGAAAAGAAGAGGGGGAAATGTGGGCCTAAAATTGGACATCTCTCAAGCATATGACTTTGTGAGTTGGGAGTTCTTTTTTGCAGTTCTCAAAAAATATGGGTTCTCCTCTTCATTGTGTGATTGGTTATTGATCTTATTTCAATCAGCTAAAATATATGTCTTATTAAATGGGGGTCCTTGTGGTTTCTTCTCAGTGGCAAGGGGGTTGAGGCAGGGAGACCCATTGTCTCCAATTTTATTTGTTCTCATGGAAGATGTATTGAGTAGGAACTTATCTCATTTGGTGAATACTAAAAAAATAACTCCAATGGTGGTCACAAAAGGGTTATATTCTACTCATTTATTCTTTGAAGATGATGTATTCATCTTTTGTAATGGCTCTAAAAGAAGTGTAGACAATCTTTTTCAATTGCTGAATGAGTATCAAGCCACCTCTGGTCAAGTCATCAATAAGATTAAAAGCAAGTGCTTTGTTGATGGAGTTACTGAAGCTAGGAAACAAAAAATTGCAAGAATGGTTAATATGGAGCTATCAAAATTTCCATACAAATATCTAGGAGTAATATTGGCACCTGGAAGAGTTACTGAAGCAATGGTCTGGCATATTGTTGAAATGATTCAAGACAATGTAGCTACATGGAAGGGTAAGTTATTGTCTTTTCATGATATACTAGTATTAGTCAAGTCAGTATTATGCAGTATACCTATCTATAATATGGCAGTCTACAATTGGCCTGCATCTGTTATCAAAGTGTATGAAAAAATAATAAGAAACTTCTTATGGTCGGGTGATAGTGAGGTAAGGAAATTTAAAACCATCTCTTGGAAAAGAGTTTGTACTCCATATAAAGAAGGTGGACTTGGTATAAGAAGACTGGAGGTGATCAATAAAGTAATGCTCATGAAAATGATATGGAAAATTCTAAATTCTAAGGAGGAATGGGCACTTTTTTTCCTAGCCAAGTACAAAGACAAAAATGGAAAACTTAATACCAACTGGAAAATGTCCTCAGTCTGGCCAAGACTAAAATGGGTTCTTTAAAAGATGATGTTAGATGGTGTATGGGAGATGGTACAAATATCTCTGTGTGGTTTGACACATGGATTGGGGATACTCCACTAATTAACCATATTGGCTTGACAACTTTTGTCAAAGAGAATATAAACATGAAAGTTAGTGAGTTGTTGGAGGGTAATTCCTGGTCAATTCCTATTGAACTTCAATCTTATATCAGCAATGCAGCATTACCTGAAATTGGTGGTGGAGTAGACTTAATGGTGTGGAGTGGGAACTTAAATGGTATTTTTTCTACATCATCTGCAGTGGAAAGGATAAGAAAAAAGGAACCAGAACTACAATGGCCATCTTACGTATGGAAAAAATTCTTACATCCTAGCATTGCATCTAATATTTGGAAGATAAATCTATGTTGATGATGAAGTAATGAGAGACAGGGGTTTTGAAATAGTATCTAGATGTTGTATCAGTGAAGAAATTTGGAACTGGATTTGTCAAGTATTTAAATTTTCTAAACCTAACTCTTTTGGTGATATCTGTTAGTCAGCTCAGAACTACAGCCCATTAGTAAAAGAAGTATGGATGACAGCAGCATGTGTAACTATGAAATAATTACGGTTTCAAAAAAAAAAAAAAGACTGTTTGAGAACATTGAACCCAATATCAATAGTTTTAAGCATAGAATCCTTCAAGGAGGTCACAAAATGCAAGGTACCAGATAGGGGGGAAATTATGATGGTAATATAATTTCTTTTCTTAGGATGGGTGCCAGAAGCACAAAATATAGCTGCATAAAAGAAATATTTTGGACTCAACCAGGAAATGGTTATATACTCTTTTGCTGTGATAGGGAATCATTTGGTAATCCTGGAGATGCAGGATTTGGTATTTGTGTCCGAGATCATTTATGTCAAGTTGTGGGTACAATGTCTGAAGGAACTGGTGTAGCAACAAACTACATGGCTGAGATTTTTGCAGTTCTGTGTGCTTTAGAATGGGCTGTGAGTTTGGGGTTCAAAAGAATAATTATCAGATCAGATTCTAAAACAGTGATAAATAAATTCAGTAAGGGCATTATACCCTGGTGCATTAGAGCTAGATGGTTCAAGGCTTATCAACAAGTCACTAAAGTCCATTTTAATCATTGTTATAGAAAGATCAACTTTTCAGCTGATTTGCTAGCCAAGAGAGGAGCTGAGTTAACAACATGTGACAGGGTTATTCACATCGGAAGACCTCTTTTTCTTTAAAGACTTGAAATGCCAGAGGTGCCTTATTATAGATTCTGTACATGAGGGTTCATGAAGGTGTGAGATAGTTAGCTTATAATTTTATTTTTTGTAAGCATTTCTTTTATTGCCTTTCTTTGTGATAGGCCTCCTTTTTGTACTTGATTTTGCCCTTTTTTAATAAAATTTGTGACTTAGTAAAAAAAAAAAAAAAGGCAGATTGGTGTCAAAATTCTTCACTGAGGTTGAAGCAACTCTTAGGCTGTAAAGGACGTTCTTATTGTGCATAAATTGTGTCAGGAACTTGATATTGTCGTTGAAGTTGTGTATCGGTCCCTCCGTCAGTTACTTGTACCAGAGCCTTGCTCCTCCAATCAAGGTTGCTTGAAACTACTAGAACCATACAACCTGATTGTGTTCTCACTATAGAAGCGTATATTTGTAATCCCATGGGTGAACTACCAGATTCTGTTTCCGTTTAGTTTTCTGAATTGTGTCATGGAAGATTTTGGATGCATCATTCAACAATAATTAGCTGAGTATTGTTACAACAATACTCAGCTAATTATTCTTCCTAAACAAGATCTCGTAACGCTGCCAATTTTCAGACATGACTTGTCATAAAATTTCACTAACAATCTGGATACTAGTTTTAGCTCAAAAGGGGAACTTCGAGCTTCTGCAAGCTACTGAGTATTTGTTACAAACAACTCTACTTGTCTAACTAATATCCATATCGCGAGAACACTCATCTAATGGATTTAAAGTGGTTTCAATGTGACTTTTGATATAATGAAATTCATCATCAACTTGTGTCAGCGCCAAAATATGGTTGCTAGAAATACTATATAACATACTCAAGTATAAATAGCTAAACTAGTTTGCTAAACACAAAGGAAGTAGAGATAAATCTCCATGCTTATTAAGAGAACAAACTTGAAACTTTTACAAAGAGATGTGATGCCTCTACTTATAGGGGTCAAGGGACAAACTCCCTTAAGTGTCGTCTTACAAGTTTGTGGTGCTCTAGAGAACTCGAAATCTGGGCCAGGCTTTTTTATGGGTTACCAAATCAAGTATAAAACTGGAGTTTCAGTTTAGTGGAGATAAATTTATGTATATAAAGTGATAAGTTTACAACGGCTATTTGGACGAAGACTGCCGAAACTTTTTCAGTTTTTTTGGTTAGATTTTGGGTAATCATGTTGTACGTTGGCATAAAGTATCTTCGAAATTGGTTGTTGATTTCAAAATATTTAAAATTCAATGAGGTTTGTAACTGTTACAAAATATTTACTCACAATTATAACTATCACAATTGTCTGCGAAGTAAACAACTGTGGCAAACCGATTTTTTAACACTTACAGCTGTCGTATTGACTATTGTAAAAAAGAAGAACAATATTTTGGGCCAGTAATAATCTGGGGCTCTGGGCCATCTCTAGACTGCCCATATCATAAGACGACCTCGCCTTCTTGATCCTATACTATGGACCTATGGTCTATGGGGGTTAAGTTACACTAAAGTTCATGGACCTTTTTAGTAATGGGTTTGGCTTAGCCCCTACATTATAAGCCGTAGATATATAGGGCAAATATCCTATCAAAATTCAAGCACAGGATTATAGCAGTTTCTAACTCCTCTGCATGTAGTGAATTATAATTTTCTTTACCCACAAATTAAAGTACTAAGGAAAGCCCAAGTAACATAGCATCATCTTTGAGTAAAGGAGAAACCCACTGAGCAAGCATCCCCAAGCTGGCACAACTAAATGTTTGATCTTAATTTGAGACTTTGGGAAGCACTATATTTTTTTAGCAGTTTATTAATAAAAAGATATACGCCTCAAGAAAAAAATCCATAAAAGATTTGTTAGCTTTTGCTTTTCTACACTTGTATACACAGTAAACTGCATCTAGATCCATGTGTAGGAACAATACAACTTACAAGTCAAGGTGATTCCATTTGGCACGAAACTTAGAAAGGCATCTTATATCATGATAGAAAACTCACACCTCAAAACGAATATAATGAAGAAGGCCTTTGTGCCCGTACAAATCTTTCAATCATTGTTATTCTTATTCCCTGTGTTTCAGGTTGGTGGTGTTGTATTTGTTTGGATCATCATGGTATAGGTCATTTAGGTATATAGATTAATTATTGCAGTATTAACAAATGCTATGCAAATGACTATATTTTGACCTTATTTCGACCAACCATGTTTTCTTCCATTAAAGATTTCTGTATATATATTATATATAAAGAAAGAGAACACTATAATACCAAATTTTGTGCTTCGAGATTTTTTAATCGAGTAGACATTTGTATATTCCTTGTGCATGCATACCTGTAAAGGTACGTATTCCCCCAAGTCCCATCTCCGTTTTTCATAAACTATACTCTTAGAACCTTAAGATATGGTATAAAATGTTCTGTTTCCCTCTTTTCATGCCTTAGTATATGACGTTGGTACAACAAAAGCGATAAGTTGGGGAAATTCATGCCGCATTAAACTAATATTCTAAAGGCACAGAAGTTTCAGCTCGATTTCCGTTCACAGTTGAGAAGATGATGGAAATCTATGATGGAAAAATATGCGGTTTCGGTTTCTCGGAAATCATGATCATGCAACAAACAAAATACTAACAAAAAGAGAGTTAGAAAGACTTATCGGATTGGTTGATCGAGACGAGGTAATTCTCTTTCCTTAAAGACAATGCATCCCCGCATACGGTGTTCACGGTTCTATGGATGACGCCTACCAAGATATAGCGATCACACCTTGTAGTAAGTAGCACTACAATACTACTAGGCCGGCGAATGTTGACAGTTACTGTGCTCTTAAATGACTCTGACTCTTGACTTCAAAACTTGTTTTCTATTTCTCAAAATCATATGTAAAAACTCATGCAAAAGTAGAACAAAAGATGGGTATTTATAGAATCAATGGTGACTCTACAAGGTGTCTTTTCACCAATAGGTGACTCACCATGGCCAATGGTGACCCTCCATAACACTTATGCACTAAGTGTCTTATGGTGAAAAGGCATGACCCCTAAACACACCTCTTGAAGTTTAAACTTTCAAAATCAATTTTCACTCACATAAATAGTTTGACTCAAAATTCCAACACTGTAAATGTTCAAATTACGATTTGAAGGCAAACGGATAGTGGGTTTAGCAGGAAAGTTTTGGCTTACGCGTTGTTCGACCATTTTAGACTATGAACGGTATTTAATTAATACGGGCAAAATTTTCATTTCAACAGATATTTTTGCAAGTATTATCACAGACAACCATATCCCACATAGTTGATTGTGTTGCGACTAGATCAAAAATACTCGAACAGCGCATGTGCAATTTCTTTTTCCGATTTAGCATCAAGTATAGTTAGAATATATGTATTTGACAGTAGAGTCGTGGTTCCATATTACATTGTGTATGAAAGATTTACATTGTGCATGAAGGCTAAAGTTATGATCAATGTCAGAGTAGTAATCACAACACCTCCCTATTTAGGCCTCTAACCTCCCATTATGGAGCATTATTTAGCAACATTGCTAATGTGGGTTGTCGGATTAATGAGGAGTGTACCAAAATTCATATAAGACATATATAACTTTCTAGTTTGTCTTATATGGATTTGGTACTCTCCCCAGTAAACTAGTGCCCCCATTAGCAGCCATGTTATTTAGGCCTCTAGCATATTGAATGTCTAAGCTGCTAACTCAAAATCAATTGGTAATGTAGTGGGTGGTAGTTTAGTATTATTTTGGGTATGAATACTGGAGTTATAATCAATGTGGGACCATTAATCCCCATAAATGCGAAATAAACAAAATTTGAATTTAACATTAGACTTAGAACACTATGTTAAATTTAATTTAACAACACATCAACATGATATCCTTGAATGTGCTTTCAAAAGAAAATTATTAAAGATATTTCAATTTCAAATTAAGCAAATTATATTTCAAAGTATTTTCTTTTTTGAAACATGAAATAAGTATGTCTGTTAGCATCAAACAATACGAAGGAAATGAAATTTACTAAAATACTTATTAATATTCTCGTAAAAATACATAAGTTTTAAGAAGTATAATAAAATATATGGATGAGGATCATGTAACAAAAGGATTTGAAAAACCTTTTGACAAATCCTAATAACCGCTAGATATATAATTTTAAATATTTAATGGTTCAGATGATAGATGATGTGTGTTGATGGTGAGTTTTTGACAAGGGCATCCATGGTAAAATGGCCTTGCCCTAGTTGCAGAAACATAGTGAAAATCCTTGACCCGGCCTCGGGATTAGAAAATCTGTATTAAACAATTTGTATTCCGCAAGAGAATCAATAAAGTGTATTCAATTAACGGACCCAGCAGTCATGTAGCAGAAACCTCGTTATTTCATGTGCGCTAATACATACACCTTTTATGCTATATAAATGTCATTATTTGTATTCAGAATAAGATTTGACACCATTCTGGAATTAACATGCTACTGAAAGTATTATATTTAGTACATAGTTGTATCAGTATTGTCTCAAGTCGCAAACTCCCACGGCCGAGTTCCTTGAACATACTATAACAGCACTATCGTATTCAAATTTGTACTAGAATAGTTTACACTTCAAATCTAGGCTTGGCACATTGCCATAAACTCAAAACCTAGATTGTATCCACATAATAATCAAATCATGATTTATGGCATAAGGATTGCGGCACATTGGATAGGCGTAGCCAAACCCATAACATATACTGCATATCCCATAATACCTTAGCTAGCTATGGCTAAGGCCAAAATACAGCTACTGCAGCTCATAGTGCTTCAGTTAAATTAAGAATGGACTAATGGCTTAGTTGGAGTTGTCCCAAAGCAATCGTCCAAGTCCATGGCATGGCCAATCACAACTTGGCAAACTATGGCCAGAATTGTGGCATAGCCACTATCACGCCTATAAGCCACTGCCAAGGCCATAGTATGAGGTGCGACATTATAGGACCTTGGACAGCCAAGGTCATAGCATAATTTGCAACATTATAGGACCTTGGCCAGCCACCCCCAAGGCCATGGCATGTGAGTTGCGACATTATAGGATCTTTTCCAGCCTCATAGCATGAGTTACAATATTATAGTATCTTGTCCAGCCTCATAGCATGAGTTGTGATTTATAGGACCTTGGCCAGCTATGGCCAAGTCCGTGGCATAGATAATATAACTCGTGGGACCTTGGCCAGTCGCGGCCAAATTCATAGCACATGAGTTGCGACTTTATGGGACCTTGGCCAGTTATGACCACGTCCATAACATAGTCAATAATACCCCCACATGTCATAAACACGTGGAGGCCAAGTTCACAAGGCCTTAGCGCTCTAATAAGAGTCCCGAGTAACCTACAACTTTATATTTTAATCGATTAAACCCTAAAGCTAGGAGCAATCCTAACCTAAATGTGAAAAGGTGGGGGTACAACAACCTCACCCAATAATTCGCTTAGCAATCTGTATGGACCAACTCCAATATACTTTTAAGAGAATCAACTAGACAGTCAGACACAATCTTAATAAAAAATATATCAAAGAGTTGTATCTCAATTTCTCAATTCAATCCCTACTCAAGCAAATAGAAATCTGCGAGTCTAATTGAATACAAGAGAAATTGACTTGAACGGTACCAAAGACCAATGTTCAAGTATCAATCAATTTCGATCAACAACCAAAGGTCGGATTTCCCAATTGATTGATTCAACGCACAACCTGTGATATTTCAATTATATAACAAAATATAATACGGAAAAGAAATAACACAGACACCATAAGTTTTGTTAACGAGAAAATCGCAAATGCAGAAAAACCCCGGGACCTAGTCCAGATTCAACACACACTATATTAAGCCGCTACAGACACTAACCTACTACAAACTAACTTTGGTCTAGACTGTAGTTGAACCCCAATCAATCTCACACTGATCCAAGGTACAGTTGCGCTCCTTACGTCTCTGATCCCAGCAGGATACTACGTACTTGATTCCCTTAGCTGATCTCACCCACAACTAAGAGTTGCTACGACTCAAAGTCGAAGACTTTAATAAACAAATATGTATCACACAGAAAAGTCTACAAGAATAGATAAATATGTCTCCCACATAAATACCTACAAGTTTTTGTTCCGTCTTTTGATAAATCAAGGTGAACAGGAACCAATCGATAACCCGAACTTATATTCCCGAAGAACATCCTAGAATTATCAAGCACCTCACAATAATCTTAATCGACTAGCGAAACAAGATATTGTGGAATCACAAACGATGAGACGAAGATGTTTGTGACTACTTTTCTATCTTGCTTATCGGAGAAATGAATCTCAAGCCAATCTTACGATTGCACTCAATCACGATAGAAACAGCAAGATCAGATCACGCAACTACAGAGAAAATAGTTGGGTCTGGCTTCACAATCCCAATGAAGTCTTCAAGTCATTAACCTACAAGATCTCGGTAAAAACCTAAGGTTAAAGGAGAATCGACTCTAGCTTATACAACTAGTATCACACAGGAGGTGTGGGGATTAACTTTCCCAGTTGCTAGAGTTCTCCTTTATATAGTCTCCAAATCAGGGTTTGCAATCTAAGTTACCTTGGTAACAAAGCATTCAATATTCACCGTTAGATAAAAACCTGATTAGATTCAAGCTAATATCTTTCAACCATTAGATCGTACTTAGCTTGTTATACACAAATGAAATATACGTCATTTAGGTTTGAGTAAACGTACCTAAACGTGTACAAGTCGTTGGTTCAACAGTTGTTAACCAAATGGTTAGCCATATGAGCACTTTCATATCAACCTTATTCATCTTCACCATAACTAGTCCAAATGACTCAAATGAACTAGTTCAAGAGTTGTTCAATTGCTTAGATCTCATAGAAGTTTACAAGACATAATCGAAGCAAAATCGGTTTTGATTCACTCGAATCGATTCATGAACTTTATAGCCACGGTTTGCAAATATGCATTCCTTAGTTTATATATATTTAAGTTCACAAATAAACCAATTTTAGAAAGTAACACACTTAAGTATGTGTACGGGTATGCGTACTTAAGTAACCGGATTTGAGTTTGTATTGGTTTCCAAACTCAGCAGAAATTCACGGACGTGAACTTTCCGCCAGTATGCGTACGGGTACGCATACTTACCCAGTCTCCATCAACCTAGTACACACACATATATGCATACATTTGGTTCCCGTTTTTGGACTTATACACTAATGCGCAAACACATTATATGCTTATATCCAAAGATGGTTATATGTTCTAAACTCTTTATTTCAATCATTGAAACATTCTTAGAGGATGTTAAATAGAGGTTATTCACACACTACTTTTCATCAAAGCAATTTTCAAGATATTGAAATAATCAACATGACTTTCGTCACTTGTAAAGATGAACTTGGCCAAATTGAAAGCTTACCAACGCATATTTCGAGAAAAAGATAAGCGAGATAAACTCGGCTCGAAATAGCAAATGTGTACAATCGAAGTCTATATAGCAATACGACTTTTGTCTCAAGATAGGAGATACAGTAGATAGACTTTTTGAGTGATAGATAAGTTCAAGTCTCCACATACCTTTTAGTTGATGAAGTTCCACCAGTTCCTTGAGTAGTTCTTTGTCTTTGTATAATGAACGCCGTGGAGTCTAGAGCTCAACTACACTTTCTATCCTACTCCGAGACTTAGCTATAAGTAAACTAGAAATCAAGACTTATAGTTTTGGCAACTAAACTTGACAACAAGCTTGAGATAGCAACGCTTGTGAGTTCGACCGTGCAGTGCTCTTTTAAAATGGTTATGGAAAATTAATCACGACCAAAACTCTCAACTCTCCCACCCAAGTTGAGATAACCTACGGGTCATAAAAACGTCATGGCCAAGAGTACAAAACCCTAATGCGCTATTATTATTATTTTTGTGGGGTGGGGTGGGGGGAACGCGGCCAACCAACGGCTTAGGAGATTTGATCTCACCTTAGCTCTGTCTAATTACAATTTGGTTCCATCCATTCAAGTTAAAATAGAAATCCTATTTAAATGTCCTTGTTCGAATTGAGGCCAAACCCTAATTCACGAATATGGCCTAGTCATGTCGTTCCTAAGTCATAATTGGCCAAAAACGAGCCACGGCTAAATTATGCATTGGCCCAACTCCTGTGGTTGGCTATTAACATGCTAAAATGTCGTACATGTGCTATAAAGGTCAACGACTCGAGTAAGATCCGGATATTTCGGTCTCAATCACCTTAGGTAGCTTTGGCATGTTGTGACCGCGACTTGTTAAGTTATTCCTAGCGCCACATTAGGCCCACAACATGCCACACGCCCCTTGGGTCCAAAATACACCACTACATCTCCTCTAGACTGTGGATTAACTTATTTTGCCCGTGGCTAAGTAATGGCCCCACCATTCCTCTCTTATTCGTCGTGGCCAAGACAAAACGCACTAAGCTGCTACAAAACTGCAACTTACCAAGGTCAGCGCTAGCGCTATTTTAGGAAATAGCGCGCCAAACCCTAAAGCCACATTAGGTCACCACGCCATCCTATGCCAATAGCACCAATTAGGTCTAATTATAATTTTGGCGGCTAAGGCTAAGCTCATTGATCCATCTTTTGGATCTCAGCATACTAGGTTAATCCTAAAGCCACTACGGGCTATGGCAGCGCCATTATAAGTCACTTTCTATTTTATCGCCATAAATAAGCCATGCCAAAGGACATGCAATTATTTAGCACTCCAATATTTCAAGTGAAGATTATGGCCTGGAATATTTCTCTCTACCTTAGCTGTATCGGAAAGTGTAAACATGATATATGCTACTTTTACGCCATTAGCATGCCATGCTAAATTATAGCATCTTAACCAAATACCAACGTACCAAGACATCTTCCAGCGCCTTAATATGTTATAAGTATGCCATGACACCTTAGTTGGCGTGGATAAGTTGTTTCTCACAACAGCTCCACCAAAACACGATTCAACATGCCTATAAGGCATATGGCATATTAACGGCTATGATATAGCCTAAACAAGATGAAGTCCGTGGCTCATCTAAAACACCTAAGAAATATCAAAATACGTCACATGGAGGAATTCTTCATGGGGTAATGGTCTGGTGGTCTACATCAACATCCGGCGTGGCAACACCCCATGTGAAAAGTTAAAGTAGTGGTAACGGTTATAGCAGTTGGAGAGATAATGGATACGGTAAAAAGGGGTTTTTAGAAACTTCTCTATATTATCTCACCTCACATCTATCATCTCCATTTCTCCACAATCTCACGACCTGCATTACTTGCGAGAAAGGAAGTCAGTATTCCAAACTACTATAAATAGGCCACTTAGCCTATTCAGAAAATTGAACAAAATTTCATACCCAAAAGCTCTGTTATTCTTCATAGTTTTCAATACCCAAACACAGAATTCAATACCATTGTCATTTTCTCAAAACTTTTCTACTTCCCTCCCCTAGATCAACCCATCTTCCTCTCCTCGTGACCGAAGCAGGATGGAACGGCTACTATCGTGGTTTAGGCTTGTCTTGTTCGATTTTAATTTTCGAACCTAAAAAGAAAGTGATGTCGTTTTATAGTTGTAGTGGTAAAAAGGTTCGTTGCTCGAACTTGTGAAGGATTTTCGAAAATTAAATAGATTTGTTTTGACAATAATAAGAAAATACCGAGACTTTGGATTCCACCATTGACCAATTAATTGATAAACTCTAATCAATATTCATGCAATATTCTTCTTTAAAGTGATTCTAATATTTGCCTCTAATAGATTTTTGAAGTAATAATTGTAAGCACGAAGCATGAAACATCAAAAGTATTAAAACCAAGCATGTCCCATCAAAACACTTCACAACTACTCAATAAAAACCAATTTTTCTTTTAAGTTCTATGCAAATAATCATGTAAAATAATTGCAATAAATAATTAAAATAGAATTATACCACTTTTCATGGAACAATGGCTTCCTCCGTCGCCTCGGCTAAGGGGTTTAGCTCCTCATATTAATCACTTGCTCAAAATACATATTTGGTGTTCAAAAGTTGATTAAAAGAGTGAAAAGTGCTAAGCAGCGGATACTGTAGTTGCTGAAGGTCTAAAACAGAAGTCCGAGTCGTTGCTGAAGAGCTTCTGTGACTGTAGGAAGATGCGACCGTACCTCGTTGTCACTGAAAATAAGTCTGCCACTGCGACTGATTCTGAGGGTCTAATGTTCTTCGTCTTCTTCTTCACAGCAGCAGCAGGAAAGTTTCTGAACTCGACTCTGTGATTTTTTTCTCGCTTCTCTATAGCTCTAAACTTCTCCAAACTCCCCCAAAATTGTTCATATATCTAAATATGACTTGAATCAACCTATATATAGCCTCCAAACCACAAAATTACTCGAGTTAATCCAAATATTTTCTTTTTTTTCTTCACCGCACGTTATGGGATTTTAATCTTATTTTTACGCGTTAACTTGGTTTCCAAACTCTCTCAAACTCTCTCAGGACTGAATAAGGACTCCATACACTCCTATCTTGCCGTAAACTCTTCACAAATTCTTTTGTAAACCGAAAATAACTCAAATTGTGAATTCTCCCTGTTTTGCTCCAACACGGATTTCTATCCCTGTTTAATCGATTCTACAGCCCATACCATACTTGTTTATCCTTAACAGAGTTAACCCAACGAAAATCAGCCATTGAATCGCCTTAAAAATCGTCCAAAAATCAAACAGAAAAATTCTGTTTTCTGTAAAGAAAATTCCCGCCAATTTTTGTTTTGAAATTTTTAGAAATTTGACCTCCCCCTATCCAGTGCCGGTCTGTGCTTAGCAGCTGCTTGGAAATGGGTTACCCCTTATCCAAAATGAGAGTCCGAATAGCAAGTGTCCTCCCAGGAGCCTTTAACAACTTTTCGAGCCAATTTTCCCAAAAATGTTTATTCCCCAAAAATACCTACAAAGGGATAAAATACCAACATTAGTACAAAAATGGGTACTAAAACTATACACAATAGAGATGAAAATAGACACATAAATGCGTCTATCAGAAAGTACCACATCACTATGAAAATCAACCGCTGAAAATTAATGGTTGAAGTTAAAATCGATAGATGGTGAGGTATGGTATCTCATAATACACTAATTTTCGATAAAATGTTGGTCAATATAAGAGATATTGCCCATGAAAAATGATTTTTTTGATAAGACTTTTTTTTTCCCATTATTTGTGTCAGTATTAGACAACAGACGCACTATGAAAAATGAAAAGTAAATTTCTGTCTGATATTTTTGTGTCAGATAACAATTTAGTTTCACCGCTAACTAACTATTAATTCTACTCCCGTGGTTTATAAAAAGGTCCCCTTATAAGGGCAATTTCAATGGTGTGGATGTTAAATCATCCACAACTCGTGGAGAATCCCTATAAATAGGGATGACCAGACCTTTCCGGAGATTTATCTCACCATGGAGATTTGGATATACATCCATACATTGGGTTCATATACATTATTCATGTATTAAAATATTACAAAATTATCATCCGGTCATTTAATGACCGTATTAAAAAAAGAAAAGAAAAGACAAAAAAATATGTATTTGGTCATTAAGTGACCAGATGGGAGAAAAACTAAGAAAAAAAATCAGTATCTGGTTATCCAATGACCATGCGGATCATCATCCCCTCAAATTTGAAGAGTAGAATCTAGATTTCATAAAGATGTAGATGATAAATTTACCCATAATAACATTTTTTAGTCCATAAACGTGGACCATCACAAAAATATGGATTTTTTTTTCCCATAGGAGTTTCCAAAACACTCATCTTAATCTTCAAAATACAAGTACCTGCCTCCACAAGCAATACTGCTCAACAGAATATTACAGTGGCTACTTATCATGATAAGTGAAGACAACTTACACGTGCATAAAGTATTAATCCCCAACATTTAACACGGGATCATCAATGGAGTTTAAATCATTAATAACGTTACTGAAGATGACAAACAATAGCCACTAGGGTTATAATAAGTTTATGATTAATGATAAAATTTGCACAAATCTCATATTATATTCCTCTCTATCTCCAAAAATATTCTAATTCTTTTTCTTTCTATTTTTTTTGTATAAAAAAATATTCTAAATTCAAGAAAATGAAAAACTGATACTATTAGTTAAAGTTAAAAACAACTACAAGTCTAGAACGTCCCCTAAGAAAACAAGATATCCCTACAACATTCTTTTTATTATATACTGATTTTTTCATGGTTATTTCAAGAATATAAAGCATAGCATGGACAACTTAGCCTAGATAAAGAGCGGTCAAGATGCGTTCTGGGGAAAGCTAAATCCATGGTTGTGGTTCGTTCTAACTAAAATTAATCATTATGAGTGTTTTATTAATTAGTGTCTCATTAATCTCTTATAATGAATAATTTATTAAATTTTCGTCATTAAATGTCTTCTTAATTAATCTAATAAATATGTATTTTACATTAATAAATAAATTTAATGTAATAAATAATTTTTACATTAATATGTATTTTTACATTAGTAAATAAAATTTTCTCGTTAGTTTTAACTTGCTTAAGTTCGAACAACTTAGGCAAGTTAAAGAGCGGTGTGGATTCGCTCTCCCAATAGCTAAATCTACGGTCATGGTTGATAACATAAAACATAATGTTAAACGCCATTAATTATTAGGGCCCCGATAGTTTGTTTGAAAGACCAGAACGTCTCTTAGCTATTGTATCGTTTCATTTTCTGATTTCAACTTAGAAATCCGAGAGCAGAGAGATATAATCCCTCTTTGATTGAAACCCCAAACCCAAACTCAAATGAAATTTGGTTTCTTCATCAGGGAAAAAAAAAGAAAACCGACAATGTTTACAGGTATACAGAAACTATTTCCTAAGAGAAGACAACAATTAATAATTTCAATAAAGCTTGGAAAACTTAGGTAAGATAAAGAGTGGTCCAGATTTATTCTTGCAATATATAAATCTAGGGTTGTAGGTTTCTAAAAAAAGTGATGTCTTTGATTGAAAGTTAGAACACATCTAACGGTCTTAATTTGCTTATTGTATTATTAATGTCTCATTAATTTTTTCATACTATTTATTTTTTAGTTTCTCATAATATTTATTAATTATCCAAATAATATATATATATATATATATATATATATATATATATATATATATATTCATATAATAAATTTTTAATAATAAAATATATATTAGTGGAAATTGGTGGCAGTTGTGGGTGTGGTATCGTGGTGGTAGTGGTGGTGGATGTTGGCCGGAGGTGGAGGAGGCTAGAACGTTAATTTTATTTTTATTCAAAGGAGATAATTTTAATTAGTGGTGGTGGAAGTAGAAAGATTGTCAATTTACATAGTAACAAGAAATGATTTAATGAATGACACGAGTCAAAGTTGACCTACAGACATACAAAAAATATTACTTATTATCAAGCGTTTGTCCTTACGGCTAGACAAAGCTACGATCCAGATTTATCTAATAATGAGATAAATCTATGTCTATGATAGTCCACATAAACTTTTCTAAGTGATGTCTATGATTGAAAGTTACAAACATATTCAGCGGTCTTAATTTGTTCTGTTTACCTCATTATTGAAGTAGGAGAATTCAAACTAAAGTTGTGGAATCAGTAGCTAAGTGATTTTACCATGAAAAGTGTCGGGTCTATGATACATGTATAAATATTTTTGTTAAATTTTTAATTTAAGATTTTTGGTTTAATGTCCAACGCCGTTCCTATATCTTCGTTTTGATAAGAATTCTCCCACTAAAGTTTTCCACAAAAAAAAAAGGCTTCTGATAATTTTGTGTCTGGAGTGAACATAATGTTTTAAGAAAAATATTCTTTAATCGGTTTAGCGGGGTTCAAGGTTTTGGCAACTGCAACTAATATAATGGATGGGTTTAGCACATAATATTTTCCCTTTACTTTTAACACTTGATCCTTTGATGCTACTCATAGATGTAGTTGGGTTATTGAATAGCATCATTAATGCACAAACTGTGAAGATACCAAACGGCTATGAAAGTCGTATGCTAAAGCTCATATTGCAGATAATCATATTGCTGATTGATAGTCACTGCTTTTCACCAACACAACATCGAATGTCTACGCAAAGTGGTTCTGAACAAAATTTTATGGATTTGCGATTCTACGCTGCCATTTTTCACAAAATTTTATGGGTTTGCGATTCTACGGAGCAATGTTGTTAAGATTTTCAAGGTAAAAAGGTTACAAAAAACCTTGGAGTTCATATATGAATTTATAATATCTACGCGATATTTGAAGACCATTGATGAGTCGAACATAGTCGCTCCAATGAGGATGAATGATTATTGGATGATTCATTTCATAAAAATGATGGGTATATAATGTATGATTCAGTGCTACGTTCTAATATCTTACTTGGCTTTGCAAGAAATATTTAGTAGTGTAATCGATGAGCAATAAGTACTTTAGAAAGCACTCATTTCTCATTTGTGCCAAAAGATTGATTTTTGAGAAAATTATTACCCGAAGCCATTTATTGTTGGGATTACAACAATAAAATTCTGTTGTAATCCATGTATTGTTGCTTTTCCTGTAGTCCACGGTGTAAGGTAAGTGGAAAGTATTCGCGATGTTGATTAGTGCATGTGGATTTGTTTGCTTGGATTTTTCTGTCATAGTTTTTGGTTTCATTTTGTTGCGTCAATGTTACTATTTTTTATTCGTAATCTTGATAATTTAGATGGCCAAATTATTACACCATGGTTGTTTAGTACTCTATTCGTACAAGACACCACATAATCATTTTAGGTGGGGTTTTCAAATTTTAGGTTTTCTTGCAAAAGAAAGTAACAGAACTACTGTATGTTTACGGATCCAATAATGAGAAACTATGTATGCCCGTGCCGTTACGGCACGGGTTAAGCCCTAGTATAATACAAAACAAAGCTTGGCTAAGTTAGGCTAGATAAAGAGCGACCGAGATTTATCTAGGAGGGAAATATCTACGGCCGTGGTTTTTTCAACTAACCATTATAAATACTTTATTAATTAGTGTCCTATTAATTGCTCATGATGAATGATTAATTATTTTTTCATGATAAATGTTCATTTAATGAATCTAATAAATACATATTTTTATTAATAAATAAGTTTATTAAAAACTATATATATATTGATCAGTAAAGAATTTGGCGTTGGCGAGTTTCGAACTCAGGTAACTGGCATCATCACCCAATGCCTTTACCACTATACTACCGTTACCCCGGTTAAAGATTATATTAATAATTTTTAATGGTGGTAGTGAAAGAAGCAGTGGGTGGTGGAAACAGTGGTGGGTATTTGTGAGTGGTCGAGGTGGTAACATTACTGGTGGTGGAAAAAATAGTGGGCGTGGCTGGTTTTTACGTACGGTGGTGGATGTTAGTGAATAGTAGTGGACAATAATAGTTTTGTGTCTTTACAAAATGGGATCCCAGCTATTTATAGTACCCGATCAAATAAGTCACAGTTTTTAGTATTAAAATAAAATTGATTACATTTCCAGAATACAAAACAAAGTTTGGACAAGTTAGGCTAGATAAATAACGATCAAATTTATTCTTGCAGAACATAAATCTACTGCTATAAATGATCACGTTTAATTAAAATTTAATAATAAATGTTCAATTGATATTTCATAATAAATGTTTCTTTAATTAATCAAATGAATATATTTTTGTTGATACATAATAAATTTATTTGATATTAACCATATCAGTAAGCATTAATGGTAGTTGTGATGGTGGGAAGTGGTGGGGATAATGGTGGTGGGTATTGGTGAGACCAGTGGAGTGGTGACGATAATGCGGTGGTGGAAGAAGTAGTGGTAGTAGGGTGGGAAAAGGGTCATAATATAGGTAAATTAAGCACTAATGGTGGTTGTGATGGTGGGTGGTGGTGGTGGATCGGCGGTGGGGATAATGGTGGTGGGTATTGGTGAGACTGGTGGAGTGGTGACGATAATGTGGTGGTGGAAGAAGTAGTGGTAGTAGGGTGAGAAAAGGTGTCCTTAGATAGGTAAATTATTTAGTCACCCTTGGTTAATTTTTCTTTGTTTTGTTTTAATTTGATTTTAGTTTTCAAGTTACTTTTTTAAACAAAAAAAAAAAAAAAAAAAAAATTTAAATGACACTAATATTATTATTATGAAAATACTGAATGAAAGGAAATTACACACTTTTGGTTGGTAACCTAGCAACAAGCTGGGCTCCAACTCCTTTCTGAATAGCAATATCTAATCTATGGAAAATAAAACTACCAACTCCACTACTAGCATCATTACTAACTAAATAGTTCTTCAGACGCTTGAAAAAACATAAAGTATCATCTCCCAGTTCCCCTAAGGTAGAGAAAGCTAGAACGTCGAGACCATATCCAAGTGATGTACACTTATCCAAGTATTTAGTGCGTTTCCGCGCAACAGCATTAGAAATAGCTTTGCCAAAAGAAGTATTTTTAAAGGCCAAATTTTTCCAAAAAAGAAGATGTTGTGATTTTAAGATTTGCCGGGTAGGGGGCAGGAAGATAAATGAAATCTATAAAAAAATTGATCAAACACAAGGCTACACGCGAATTAATTGTAATCGGTTCAATTTCTCACATCTCTCTTTATTCCCCTTTTTTGTCATGGTTTCTGTTTCTGTCATTATTTCTCCCCTACTTCATGGGATTATGCAAGGCTACGCGTGAATTAATTGTAATCGATTCAGTTTCTCACATCTCTCTTTATTCCCCTTTTTTTTTCTTCATGATTTCTGTTTTTGTCATTTCTCCCCAACTTCGTGTAATTATGCATGCTTGAGAAATAATTCATGATAATAGGTAAAGAGACAAGAAAAGAAATGGATCAAGAATTAAATATTATTATAAATTTTATGAAAATGAATAAACACAAATCTATGTAAATTGGGAACCCAACAATTTATATCAAAGAGGAAAAATTAAATTCTAATGCTAACAGATTTTGCAAGATTAATCTAATTGATTTTAAAGTAATTTTAGGTGTTTTTAGTTTTGTTACAAGTTTGGTGAATGACCTTTGATGATATTTTTTTGAAGTAGTGAACGAAGTAATGTTCTACTTCCCATAGGATTTGCTCTAACGATTAACTATGTTTGTCCCAAAGGGTTGTATGACTTACATACACAATATTATAAGATTCGAGGATAAGGACACGTTTATTAACCAACTCCTCAAAACATTGAGACCTAGATCGATCGGTTCGATTTTTCTCAGACAATTACGACATGTATGAATCGATGGATACATTTGAAACACATATCCTTACCCATGCCATTACAGCACGGGTTGAGACCTAGTACTCATTACGTTTTAGTAAGATCGCTTTTGAAGCTTTGCAAAAGAATTAAAACATAAAATTAATATAAGGCAGTATCTTGATCATGACTTTTGCAGTAGCTTGGTTAAGTCCAGAGTGCGGAAGACCATTGATTTGATGGACTATGTAAATGTTAGAGCACTTCTCGGACGAACTCGCAAGCGTTGCTATCTGAAGCTTGTTTGTCAAGTTTAGTTGCCAAAACTATAAGTCTTGATTTCTAGTCTACTTATAGCTAAGTCTCGGATTAGGATAGAAAGTGTAGTTGAGCATTAGACTTCACGGAGTTCATTAATTAAAGACGAAGAACTACTAAGGGGAGCTTGTAGAACTTCATCAACAAAAGGTATGTGGAGACTTGAACTCATCTATCACTCAAAAGTCTATCTACTCTATCTCCTATTTGATACAAAAGTCGTATAGCTATATAGACTTCGATTATACACATTTGATATTTCGAGCTGAGTTTATTCACTTACATATTTCTCGAAATATGTGTTGGTAAGCTTTCTCTTTAACCAAGTTCATCTTATATTCTTGACGAAAGTCAAAAGATGTTCATGTGAAAATCGCCTGGTAACATCTTACATGATTTGTGTGAGACAGTCATTTGATGTAGACTCGGAATGTTTCGTATTGATCATTCGATCACTTGAAAATTGCTTTGAAGCTAATAGTTTATGTGAGACAGCTATTGTCATTTTCCGAGAATGTTTCAATGATTGAAATGGGAGTTTAGAACTATTAATCATGATTGGATATAACACCGTATGCATACTGGTTGGTTTAATGAAAGTCCGGGAACTTAGTATGCATACCCGTATGCGTACTGGCGTAAAGTTCATGTCCGGAATTTCAACTGAGTTTGGAAGGTATGCGTACCCGTCGCATACTGGCGAACCCAAACTTAGTCCGGCCACTTAGTTATGCGTACCTGTTTGCATACTTGAGTAGGTTATGTTCTAAAATCGGTTTGTTCATGAACTAATACATTTATATAATAAGGAATGCAATCTTTTGCAAACCGTGGATATAATGTTCATGAATTGATTCGAGTGGATCAAAATCGATTTTGATTCAATTGTGTCTTATATACTTCTATGAGAATATAAACAATTGAACAACTCTAGAACTAGTTTCATTTGAGTCATTTGAACTAGTTATGGTTAAGATGAATAAGGTTGATATGAAAGTGTTCATATGGCTAACTTCGGTTAACTATTGTTGAGCCAACAAGGTGTACACGTTTAGGTACGGTTACCCATATCTAAATGAAGTCACTTTTCATTTGTGTGTAACAAGCTAAGTTTGATCTAACGGTTGAAAGATATTAGCTTGAGTCTAATCAGGTTTTCATCTAACGATGAATATTGAATGCTTTGTTACCAAGGTAACATTGATAGCAAACCTTCATTTGAAGACTATATAAGGGAGAACTCTAGCAACTGGGAAACTTAATCCTCACACCTCTTGTGTGATACTAGTTGCGACTAGAGTCGATTCTCCTTTAACCTTAGGTTTTTTAAAAACCCTATAGGTTAACGACTTGAAGACTTCATTGGGATTGTGAAGCCAGACCCAACTATTTTCTCTGTAGTTGCGTGTTCTGATCTTGTTGTTTTCTATCGTGATTGAGTACTATCTTCTCTAAGGTTTGCTCGAGATTTAATCTCTGATAGGCAAGATAAAAAGTAGTCACAAACATCTTCATCTCATCGTTTGTGATTCCACAATATCTTGTTTCGCTACCATACGATTAAGATTATTGTGAGGTGATTGATATTACTAGGATGTTATTAGGTAATATAAGTCCGGAGTATCAATTGGTTCCTGTTTACCTTGATTTATCAAAAGACGGAACAAAACTTCTAGGTATTTCTTTTGGAGACAGATTTATCTATTCAATAGACTTTTCTGTGTGAGACAGATTGGTTTATCAAGTCTTCGACTTTGGGTCGTAACAACTACATTCCAGTACAAAGTTAACTTGCAGTAGGCTAATGACTGTAGCGGCTTAATATAATGTGGTGTTCAAATATGGACTAGGTCCCGGGGTTTTTATGTATTTGCGGTTTCCTCATTAGCAAAATTTCTGGTGTCTGTGCTATTTCTTTTCCGCATTATATTTTCTATATAATTGAAATATCACAGGTTGTGCGTAGTTCAATCAATTAGATAATCCAACCTTTGGTTGTTGATATAAATTGATTGACACTTGTACATTGGTATTTGGTACCGTTCAAGTTGTTTCACATAATAATCAGGCTCATGGATTTCTATCTGTTTGATTTGCTGATTACATTGTACAACTCTTGGATATATTTTTATTGATTGAGTCTGACTGTCTAGTAGATTCTCTTGGAACTATATTGGAGTTTGTCCATACAGATTGCCGAAACAAAATATTGGGTGAGGTTGTTAGACCCCCGCTTTTTCAGTAAAGAAATTGGATGACTCACAATATGAGTTACATCTGCTGAGGAGCTGTACGGGGGTGTCTAAGTTTTATTTCTCCATGAGAACTATCATGCTTGAATTTTTATCGGAGTCGCAAGTTGTCTTTGATTCTCATCTCTCACAACATTTGCGCCGTATTATTACCAATGATGGGCCTGGTTTTGGGTTGTTACAACAACATATAGCTTTTTTTCCTCTTAGAAACGATGGTTTGGCTTACACTTAATGGCTGATGCAGTTCATTATTGTTATTTGGCCTCATGTATTTAGACTCAGTCAGTTCGGTCAACCATTCTTCACACCACTACTATGCAAAGTCTTGGACTTGGTATGCAGTGTAGGGTGCCTTAGAGTTGTTCTCCAGTGTTTGTGGTTCCGATGTCAACCTTGATTTTACTGCCCCCCATCCCATGAAGATCCTGGTGATAAAATATTTTGACATTGTTATAAGGGTTTTGCCTGCTAAATTTTCTATGTCTGTACGAGATGGTGCCTTTTGGCAATGCAATAAAACTATCCATGCTCAGGACTTTCTCAAGGATAGGCCCGTCTATCACAGTCTGTAATCCGTATCTGAAAATTCGAGATCCTATAGGAAATTATCCGACGTATAGGATTTCAGATATCAAAATCGAATGATTTATCAGACAATATTCCCTTATCATAACGGAATCGGATTTGGCTCGTTCTGTTTGGTTAACTTCCGACACCCGCGATAACATATAAGCAAAACTATATTTTAACTAGAAACCCATTTGATAACATTTGACTTTTCTGACTTTGGTTCTTCCTTGACCTTAGGTATTAAAGTCATATCTTGATTTATTGTCTCTGGCTCCAACCCCTTTGTTTCTTCATTTACCGAAACAATTTGCTTATCATTGCAAACAGATTCTTCAATCTTTGGCTTCTTCAGTTCATTACTTGAATCATTTTTCTCCTTTGGGTGTCAGAAATTTCTTATTTAACCAGAGCATAAACCCTTGAACAAGTACTTGTAATTGTTTTCTTAACTGTTCCTAATGGTTATTGAACCTCTTTTCCTATATTGAAGGATTTTAGTGGCTTCATCTATAATATTATTATTATTATCTGCAAGCACAAGAGCTCAAAGGATATGTTGGTTTTGAAATATCACCAAGAACAAATCTGATTTGTTTAATGCTGGTTTTGAAATATCACCAAGAACAGATCTGAGAATGTTTGAACTTATCATATTAAAATATGATATCCGATAACCTTATCATAACGAAATCAGATTGGGATTTTGAAATTCTATCCGATGTTATCGGATACCAGCAATCCGATAAAAGTTATCCCATCGGAGTCGGATGGGCCAAATTTCATCGGATTTAGTCAGTTGACAGCCCTACTCAAGGCATTACCTATTGAAGGATTTAACCAGAGGGTAGGTGCACGACAATTTAGTATTGTTTAGAGTTATAAGCCGGGTATCTCATTATTCATGGAGAATAGCCTATGGGCATTCTGTAAAGGGACATGGATTGTTACGGGGATCATGTTTTGCATTGTGCACATGAGTTAAGTCTCAAATTTCGATATGATCTCATCCGTGATACCATTGTTGATATGTGTTTCCGGATGGGTATCCCAGGTAGAAAAGAAGTTGACCTGGGACTCTTGTCGAATGATGGTGGTGCATTACGCTCAGCTGAAATTATAGTCTACAACTGGGACAATGGTTATGATGTATGTATAGGTGTTACTGGGGTCTCACCGTTCACAAGGAGTGGAGTCCGCACTTTCCAGTCAGGGTTAGCTTTGAGCAATGCCATTACTCGCAAACACAAGAAATGCTTTGACAAATGTTTGGCTCAAGGTTATGGATTTGTTGCTCTGGCTTTCTCGATGTTTGGCGATCTTGGAGATTACATGGTGAATTTCTTGAAAAGACTACATAATCATTTGTCTAGGTTCGATGTTAATGCTAAGAAATGTAACTTCTTTTTTCACAGATTAGGGATAGTAATTCAAAAAGGCGTTGGGGCCCAGCTTGTTGCTAGGGTCCGATCCAGTTTCTTGTCGGACCCTCTTTGGAAGGCATATAATATTTCGAGTTTAATTTGGTGTACATTCTCTACATAATGTACAAGCGAAATCTAAATTAGGTCTTTTGATTTAATTTCTATAGTAGTATGCAAGGTAATAAAATCAACTGAGTATTACTTAAATCAATCAAACGATAATATTAAATCAATACAGATTAAAAGGTCATGCAATGTTGGATGTTAACATTATAGGTACTAAAGGAATTTCCATACCTAAAACATTATTTAGTAATTTGCAAATGGAACGCAGTGGAAGTGTATAAATTTGGTTTTAAAGATTTAACAATTTTGTGAGATCAATAAATCTACAAAAATAATTTTATAAGTGATAAATATTAGTTAACATATTAATTTTTAATAATAAAAATAATGTAGAATGAATTCCTTCGAAAACTAGAACTTCTTACATTTGATTCAATAATCCATAAAATATGGGATTACAAATGAAAAACCACCACATGTTAATATATGAGACAAGCTAAAACTAGGAAAGAAAAATCCTAAATTTGAAACAAGATAAGAAATAAATAACTTATACAAATAAAATGATGTCTAAGCCAACTGGATAGCTTAGACTCTTTTTCCTAGAAAAAACCCAAACTCAAATTTGGGGCAGAGATACAAATAAAATCAAGGAAACATTGATTAATATCTTTGACATTGATTCTAGAAGAGATACTAATTAATGTCACCGTGAAGTTGAAAAATGTATTGTCGTAAACCTTTCCGGTGTGTACAGGTACAATCTTCTTGTACGCAGTCTTGTTGTGTATGTAGGAATTTCTTTCCTTATTTAAGTAAGTTTTGAGAAGGTTGCCTGGTTCATATTACCGGAAGTGGCGACGAAGGTCGTCATATATTATATACTTTACATTGGCAATGTCCAAAAACTTACATTTTAGGAATTTAAATTTCGATCTGCATCTATTCGATTCGTGTTCCAAGTTGTTAATCACTTTTCTTCGATTGTATATAAAATCATATACCCAATGGATATTTATAGCATCATACAATTAAGTAAAAATCAATGACCATATGTAAAGAACGTATATTCTTAAAAATGTCAATAATATCATCTACAATATATGATGCTAAAGAAACTTAACCATGAAAGCTACGAGCTTATGATGTTGTCCTTGGAATAGGCCAATCCCTAATACGGGTGATTTTCGAATAATTAATGAAAAGATAAAGGATTTTATTTACAAGAATCGTGAAAGTATTGGTAGCATTAGGCACGCCAGAAGACATGAAAAGTCACTTGAAGAAACTATCATTTATGTTAAATGCAGTTTTTCATTTGTCTCCAGGTAGAAACTTGATGATCCCCGCCATTAAAATCAATCTTGAAAAATAGTTTGTTACTAGAGGTCAAATCAAGCTTATGATCTAATATTGGAATTTGAAAAATATAACAAATATTTATCTTATTGACAATCAAAACATATGCCATATGTCAAAGTTTTTTCGACACAAAAAGAACTGATACAACATACTGGGAATTATATAAAACATTAGGACAACAATTAAGCCATCTGATCACAAAGTGTTCCTTACGACTCATAAACTACTACAAAAAGTTAAGCAATTTACACCATGCATTTATCAATTTGTAGGAGAGTCAGGATTATAAGAATGTACAACTAAATCAAATAACATACTTGATTCTCGTGCAACTACCACAAAATCCAGAAAAACCATCCTGGTCATATCCACTAGTTGTAGAATATGCTTAATATTTGCTTGAAAGGGATCATGGTCCATCTTCTGGAGAACTTATTTCCCTCAAGTTCAGTAAGTATTGCAAGCGCCCATCATAAATTAAAAGCAATGTATTTCTATTGTTCCGACAATTTTAAATGTTTAGGCCATATAAGAAAAATCAAAAACTTAGCATAACAATTAGTGGTATAGAAATTCGACCTTTCATAACTGATATAAGTAGTAAAACATCAACAATATTAAAAGATTGAAGTCTCTTCATATGAGTACTAAAAAAATATATACAATCTTGAAAAACTGATGCCGCATTTGTAGTAGTGTTGTCGAGTTTCTATTGAGCTACGCCATGCTCTTTCATAAGAATAAGAGTATATGTGACAAAAACAATTGAGATAAGGAACTGAGAATGCTAGATTTCTAGTAGCAACAAATTTTATGGAAGAGACCTTTCAAGTTCCATGTCACCCATGTATTAAGAATAGATCATGGAAAGGAAAGTATAATAGCGCAGGGTTCCAAAAAGTTCCAAAATACCAAATCTATTGACATTGTGCATCAAGAGATTTGACGCTCCACATAAAATCATAAGATTAATGATTAGAAATAGATCTCAAGTTACCAGACGCTCTAAAACCATTTCATTGAATATCAAAAGACTTTTCGTCTTAGATTGGACTCAAAGTTATCTTTCACATAGCTTTGGAAGTTGGCTTAAAATAACCATACTAGGAACAATTAGACTTGATCTTCCATAAGATTTCAGTGTTTTCTAGGCACTTATAAAGTTAACGTTGTGTGCGGTATTTGAATTACAGACCATCATTAAATTTACTTTCCCCCAAATATATCTTATTAACGCAAGCAATATCTTATTAAGCCCTTTTGATATTTAACAATTCTTCTTCATCCATATTTTCTAAGGGCGCTGGTTGGTATGGGGAGCTTGAATTTGTTATTTATTTATTAAGTTGTCTCATAATAAACAACATTTTGATATTTACCTCGGTGAATGGTGGAATACAATTTATTCCAAGCTTGGAAAATTGTGAAATAGTAAGTCTAATGGCTGCAAAGTTGGGTCATCCATACTTTTTCCAAAACATGTTCCAAGGTTTCATAGAACAAACCTTGGAATCCAAACTAAAACGCCAATCATGATTACGTCGAGTGCCATTTAGAAATTGCGCTCAATCTTGTAGTTAAGTTTGTTTCTAAACCTAATTATTCCTTTCTGACCGTTAATTTGGCGGCCAAGATTGAATGCTACTTGCAGGGGCAGAAGCATAAGTTGACTTTTCCCCCATAAAATCCCATCATGTCAGTAGGTTTAACCTTAAATTTATCAGTTTAGTCCACCTACTGCATCAGTTAATTCCACCAAGGCCAAGTCAAGAAGTTTAGTCCAACATATAAATTGTTTAATTATTGCATGTTTGAGATTATAAGAAGTCCATCCTTTGAATGATTTTAGCTTATTATCTAGTTTATGTGGGAGAATTCTAATGATATTGTACTTGCATAGCTTATTATCTAGTCCAAACTAGTTGATTTTGATACGCCAAATTTTGTCCACTAATATATTGTATGCCGATAGTATACCTGTGATGTGCATCCGATAATTAACGACAAACGATCTCCAATACGATTATCGTCATGCTTAAATTTTTAGCTGAGAAATATTTATCTCTGATCACTCACTTTGAGTCGCTCTCAATCAATCAGTCAATCGACATCGTTCAATTCATATTCATTCAAGAATGAAGATGCAACCAATTAACCATGCAAATATATGCAATTATCTCATCATGTTCAACTGATTTTCGAAAACCGCAGCCTCATTTTTATTTTTAACAGAAAAAGTTATCTAATTCTCAATTTTAAACATAAGTATATCAAGTGAGAAGAGATTATTTTACACTATAACGGAACGTATGAGTTTCTTTTACGCGACTGCGGTAGTTTCTTTTTGTTTTTTTCCAGAACTAGACATTGACTGAGATGTGACAAAAAAAATTAACCCCCCCGTTTGAAAATCCTGGTTCCACCACTGGCTACTTGGAATGGTGCGTGACGCAATTCTGATTGGTATTTTGAATTACATTGGTAGGTCTGTAAACAAGCCTACAAAGTTTTTGGCGCCGCTGCCGGGGACTCGGTAGCGGTGTAATTGTTTCTTTGGTTCCACTCTACTGATTTTTAGTATATTGTTTGTATATATGTGTTAGAAGATTGCATCCTATTGTTACTGCTAGTTGTAATTTTAAGTCTTTCAGTCAACTGCACCATTGTTTTGCTACATTCTCATACCTACATCATAATCCTGTAAGTTTCCTTAGAATATTTGTTAGTTTCTCTCTTGTTTTCTTTCTCAGTTCATTAGTTACTATAATTTGTAGCATGTTATTGTAGCTATAGCTTAGTTCTGTAACATGATGTAGTAATATTCGAGTAATAATTGTTGTAAAGCCTGTCTTAGCCCTTTAGTGTTAGCTGTAAGTTTTCATTTTTTGTTACTTTATTCTCATTTTGTAACTTTTGTAATAGCTTGATTGTATTTTGATAGGTTCCTTTGTTTCGAAGTTTAAAGTATATTACCATCTGTGAATATCCATCAGTAAGTGTAAGAATATGTAGGATCATAGTGTTTAGCTGTTCATTAGAACTTTGTTAACACCTGCTAGTTTATTCAGCGTCTGGCCTCACTTGAACTCAATCCTGCAAGACATGATTTGACACATCTCATCTCCACTACAATCTCTATTCTGAAATTTCTGAACTCCCCGTTGTGCTGACTAAATCTTGAGTAGTAATAGGTGTGACATGGTTGTTGTTGTAGTTTAAGAATTCTTTTGCTAGTGTTAGCATTCTGTGTTACATTAAGCATTCCTGCATTCATCTCTTTACTCTTTCCATTTGTAGCTTGTCCATACTTTATGTTCCATTCTGTCCTGTGCAAGTCTTTCAATTGGAGACAACTTAGTTTTTCAGTGATACATCAGTATAGTTCACATTTCCTGTCTTGCTAGTAGTGGCAAAAGGTCACTATTTCAGTAATTCCTTGCATGATTTGCATACTTCTATGTACTGAAGTTCTCTTCTGAGTCACCAGGTACTTGTGAAGTTGAAATACAAACTCGGGGAAAAGAGAAAAAGGAGCAACACAATCCGTGGCGTGCCTAAACCCGGTTTATACCGGCGGTATCGTTCTCGAACCTTTTTTTACTGTTATTTGTGTGAATGATACATAACTGTTTGATAGACTAGCTACCTTGCTGAATATTATCCAACCCTGCAACATATAGCATATGTGTGCTTGATTCTGTGACACTTGAGTAAAATTTCTGCTAGCTGAAATTCTGTTTCATTGCACTAAGTTTGTGTCTGTTTGAATCTCCAAATCCCTGAATCTGATTGTCATATTCCATAAGTCCTTGTTCCCCTGATCTGCACATTACTGCCTTACTGATCAGTATATCGTTTTGAATCTGTGTGCACAATTCCGAGAACTAGTTTTTGATTCCCATAAGCATGATTTTGTGATAGTTTTTGATTCCCTGATTTATGCATGGCTACTTGTATGATTGTCATGACATATTGAATGGTCTGTATGTTGGGCTATGATTGTCACCTTCCGTGACCAAACAAACCGACTAGTTAGAATTATCCAAGAGGATATTATTGATATTCCAAGTTCTGAAGTAGACAGTCTTGACCAATCTGAGACAATGGGTGAAGAATTAAACCAACACCGTAGTATCAAGGAATATATGTACCCTACCAGGGTAAGCCAGCCCTCGTGCATTGTTCTACCAGCTGATGCTGGCAAGTTTGAACTAAAAGCAAGCACGATTCATATGTTGCTTGTCTTTAAAGGGGTTGATGTTGAAAACCCGTACCACCATGTAAGAGAATTTGAGGATATTTTTGGGACTCTGCGTTTTGATCAAATTCCGGAAGAGTCCCTCAAACTGAGACTATTTCCTTTTTCTTTGAAAGAAAAAGCCAAGTCTTGGCTGTATGCCCTACAACCACAGTCCATTAGAACATGGGATGATCTTATAAAGAATTTTTCAAAAAGTTTTTCCCAAACCATAAGACTGCGACAATTCGTCAAAGTCTGAATAGTTTTGTGCAATTAGAAGGTGATACCTTGGCCAAATATCTAGAGAAATTTAACGAATTATTGCTTAAATGTCCTCACCATGGTTTTGAAAAATGGAGACTTGTGCAAATTTTGTATGAAGGCTTAGATGTCAGTACCCGAACCACAGTTGAGTCAATGTGCAATGGTGCATTTATTGACAAAAGTGCTAATGAGGCTTGGACTTTCTTAATCGAAGTCGCTGAAAAGACTCAGCAGTGGGAGTCCATTCGTGAGCCTAAAAAGGCTGCCCCTATATCTAATGATAGAATTGAGTCTGACTTTGAAGGAAATGCAAAGATGGAATCATTGGCTAGGAGAGTAGAAGCGCTAGAGCTGCAGAAGAATGTGAAAACTACTGCCCCTACTCTCCGTGACCAAATTGAAACAGCCAGTTGTGCGGCATGTCACAGTTCAGACCACCTAGTGGATAGTTGTCCAGACCTACATGCATTTCAAGAATCTAAACTTGAGCAGGCTAATGCTTTGTATCATAAGCAAGAGAACAACCCTTATTCTCAGACCTACAACCCTGGGTGATGGAATCACCCTAGCTTTTCATGGTATAAAGGGACCATACAAGGGGGAACAACTAGTAATAACCAAGAATATTCATATCCTAGAAACCCCCAAGTACAAACATACACAGTACCCTATAGAGAAAAGACTTAGCTTTGATGATGGTGTAAACCAAATAAATCAAAATCTTTTGCAATATCAGAAGTTAAATAACCAGAAGCTTCCGAGTTTAGAACTCAAATTGGGCTAAATCTGTGATGCACTAAATGAGAGATAAAAGGGTAAACTCCCTAGTCAACCTCAACAAATTCAGAAAAGTACATTTCACGCAAGCACCTCAACTTGTAATGAGACCTCACGTGATCATGTGAATGCTGTCACTACTCTTCGTATTGGTAAAGTTGTTGATAATAATGTAAGTGTACCACAGTATAATGAGTCTAAATCAAACTCACAATTACACACAACACCACAGAAAACATCTAGTGTAGAAACAGAATCTGAGCATGATAGTGACTCTAAGAATTCTACTGATGTTAATATCCCTGCACCATCTAATGTGCATGTTGCCCCATTTCCTCAAAGGTTGGTGCAGCAGAAGAAATGTACCCAATACAATGAGATGTTATAAATGGTTAAACGAGTCAATATAAACATCCCTTTTCTCGAAGCAATCAAGCAGGTACATGTATATGCTAAATTCTTGAAAGATCTATGCACACAAAAGCGGAAGCTTCATGTGCACAAGCGTGCCTTTCTCACTGAGAAAATGAGTTCAATTATTCAAAACAAGACCCCACCTAAGTTTAAAGACCCGGGTAGTCCAACTATCTCTTGTATTATAGGGGATCATACGATCGAAAAGGCTTTATTGGACTTAGGTGCTAGTGTGAACTTATTGCCATATTCTGTATATGTGCAGTTAGGTCTTGGGGAGCTGCAACCCACTCCTGTTACGCTACAATTAGCGGACAGATCTGTAAAAATCCCTCGGGGTATTGTTGAAGATGTGTTAATCAAGGTTGATAAATTTTATTTCCCTGACGAACAATTGATGCTTGTATCTGAAATGCCTTGGTTTGCTGATATTGTTAACTACCTTGCTACAGGTAGAATGCCTTTGCATTGGTCTAAACAAGATCATTCTAAATTCTTGGTCGAAGTGAAATATTTCTTTTGGGATGACCCATACTTGTTTAAATACTGCCCTGACCAACTCATTAGGAGATGTGTCCCCAATTCTGAACAAAGAGATGTCATCTCTTTCTGTCATGACCATGCATGTGGAGGCCATTTTAGCGCCAAGATAACTGCTGCAAAGATCTTGCAGAGTGGTTTCTATTGGCCATCATTGTTCAAATATAGTCATGCATTAAATGTTGCTTGTGACCGATGCCAGAAATTAGGAAGTACCTCAAGACGAAACATGATGTCCTTATAACCTATTTTGATTATTGAATTGTTTGATGTATGGGGTTTTGATTTCATGGGTCCCTTTCCTAACTCTGAAGGTAAGTTATACATTCTTGTTGCTGTTGATTATGTCTCTAGGTGGGTAGAAGCCATTGCCTCCAAAACAAATGACCATAAAGTAGTTCTTTCTTTTCTAAAAGAAAACATTTTCTCTCGTTTTGGAATACCTAGAGCAATAATCAGTGATGGTGGTACTCATTTTTGCAATAGACCTTTTGAATCATTTATGCACAAGTATGGAATCACTCACAAGGTAGCAACACCATACCATCCTCAGACCAGTGGCCAAGTAGAAGTTTTTAATATGGAAATTAAGCATATTCTTGAAAAGACTGTTAATCCTACTAGGAAAGATTGTTCTTTACATTTAAATGATGCTTTATGGGCCTATAGAACTGCATACAAAACTCCTATTGGCATGTCCCCTTATAGACTAGTGTATGGTAAAGCTTGTCATCTACCTGTAGAGTTAGAACATCGTGCTTATTGGGATGTTAAGAAATTGAACTTTGATCTTGATAAAGATGGTACCCAAAGGAAACTTCAACTCAATGAGTTAGAAGAACTAAGAAATGATGCATATGATAGTGCCAAAATGTACAAAAATAGAATGGAAGTGTTTTATGACAAGAGCATTTTGCGCAAGTCTTTCATACCTGGTCAAAAAGTTTTATTGTACAACACTCGTTTGCATCTTTTTCCAAGAAAGCTATGTTCTCGATGGTAAGGTCCATTCTTGGTACGTACTGTTTTCCCCCATGGAGCGGTTGAAATCGAAAATATAACAACCAGGAACATCTTCAAAGTCAATGGTCAGAGATTGAAACCAATTCTAGAGCCTCTTCCACCAGAAGTTGAGACCATAAACTTGGAAGACCCCGTCTATGTGGACTAAACTGGTTCACCTGTGTATATACATATGGATTAAAAGTCCATTCTCTTTCCCTTTTCTTTTTGCATAATTTTTATGTGTGTTAACCAAACTTTTTGTCTTATCGTTCTATATCTTGTTGTTTGCTTTCAAAGCATTCATCCACTTCTGGTTGAGCACCATCCTTTTTGCATCTGGTAATCTCTTCCCTTTAAATCTACTTTGCACTGTTCTCATGGTATGTTATTGTAAATCTGCTGATATGTTGAAACATTGAGTACAATTTTAGATCTAGGTTTGGGGGAGTATTTTTCATATAGAGTTTTTAGTCTTTTGCATAAAAAAAAGAAAAAAAATCTCTCAAAATTTTCAAAATCGTTGTAAATATTTGCATAAAACCTCCAACTTGTAGAGATTTTAGAGTCACTAGCATGCTTCTAGCTATGTTTACATAGAGAGTCTGGCCGAAATAACTGAACTTGGAAGAACTGGAGAACACAGTCGGGTTTCTTAGTTGTTAGAGCGTTAAAGTTGGATTTAACCATGTCGGTGGGAAAATTAGGTGCAGCAAAGATATTTGGTATTAGAGTTGTGATCACCCTTAGTGGAGACTACCTATTTTTACTTCAAGCGAGGCACCAACCTTCAATTTTTAGTGACTATCTAAAAAGTCCTTTTAGAGTGTGTGTCACCGTATGTCAATTCCGGGTAGGAATGGTGAGCTACCCAACTTCGCACCACTTTCGGCACTATTTTTGATCTCTTGAGTGCTAATTTCATCAATCATGAGGATGACGTCTTGATAGACGTATTTATGTGTCTATTTTCATCTCGATTTTGTATATTGTCAGTACCCATTTTTGTACTTATTATGGTGTTTTATGTGTTTGTAGGTATTTTTGGCCAATAAACAATTTTGGAAAAATCGGCTCGAAAAGTTGTTAAAAGCACCCGGAGGACAACTGCTATTCGGACTCTCACTTTGGATTAGGGTCACCCAAATTACTATAGGCACCCGGCAGCAGGATAAGGGGCACCTTCTTCCTAAATTTGAATTTAAGAAAAGGCGGGAAAATGGTGCAGATACGAACCAGATTAGGGTTGAAATTTTTGATGATTCTTATGGAGATTCAAGGGCTGATTTTTGTTTGGATGGACTTACTAGAGCATAACAGGGTTGGTACGATTGATTGGATCGAATGAATTGGGCTAGAAAAGCCGGGAGAAGAAAACATAGGAGCTGCCGAGCTGGGAGTTTATCGGGTTCTGTTATCGGACTTTGGACTGTTAGTCGGAGTTTGGCGTGGAGATGGATTGGGATTCACTTGATTCGTCAAAACAGAATTGGTAATGATCCCAGATTCGAAAATATAGGGACAGATTCTCGGTTTAAGTAAAACAGGGGAAGGATTGTTTTCAGAAGTTTATATTCATGGAAAGTATGTGGAAATAAGGAAAGAAGGCTTGCAGTTTGATTCAATAGTATCTTAGAGAGATTTTGGGACGTTCGATATGGTTTGGAGAGCCACAATTGACGCGTAAAGAGCTTGGCAGGGAAAGAAAATACCGAGACTTTTGGGTGAAGAATAATCGTATATTCTCGAGTTTTTGGAGAGCATGTTGTGTATAAATAGGCTGGGGTGAAGTCAGATAAGGGTGTAGAGACTTTGGGGGAAGTTTGGAAGAACACATAGCTGAGAAATTGAAGTTGGAGGAATCGGGTTGCTGCTGGTGTAGAGGAAGAACACGAAGAACATACTACGCCCAGGAGCAGTCGTTCATTCTACAGCACATATCTTTGATCGTTTTCTGTAACGGTCGATTGTAACACACAGACACCGTTACAAACTGTCTGAGTTATTAGTTTTCTCTTGCTTTTCACACTTTTGAGCTATGAACACCTATTCTGAGCAAGAGATTAATATGAGGAGCTAAACCCCTTTGCTGAGGCGACGGAGGAAGCTATTTTTCCAACAAATATGTGGTAATATCTATTAATTAATTTCTGCAATTCTTTTTATGATTATTTGCATTGAATCGAAATTAAAATAATAATTTTCATTAACTCATAGTACCTGTTCCTACATAGTATGTATTTGTCCGAAATAGGAAAAAAGAACGGGGATGAATCTATTTTCTGAATGACATACATAATATGGATTCCTATAGATGAGACATCATCCAAATAATTTCTATACTAATAGAAGCTTACTCCATTTATTTTATTATCTCATCAAAGTTTTTATTTTATTTTAGAAATTCATTGAAGAAGTTCGAGTTACTCAACGAGCTACTCCATACTCCACCCCCCCCCCCCTTTCTTGTCCACTATTTTTTAGAAATCCAAAGCGGCGAGGTTCCGATAAACTTAGAAAAAAAGGAATAGTACTTTTTAGGCGTAAGGGGATTAAGAATAATTTTTCTTTCGACACAAGAAAAGAAATTTTCACCATTTTCTTGTGTCAAAGATTAGAAAGATAAAGAATCCCTCCTATAATAAATAGGTTGTTCCTTTCATTTATTCCTTGCTTTATATTCTCCTATCACTTATGTCTATTATTTACTCCTATTCGAATTTGATTCCCTTTTTCTATATGGAATAGGATACTTTTGATTTCATTTTTTTCGTGGAATTTCAAATTTGACAATAGTGAGATAGTAACGCAACTCCTATTTGGATTGAAAAAGGGAGTTGGATTCACGTCAAATAACGCGTTCTTCACAATATAATACTAGTCTATTACTAGCGTTAAAAGTCAAAGCTAAATACTTCCCAATATCTGGTATAAAAACAAACAGTAGCAGCAAAGCAAGTAAACTAAATACTATTTTTAACCATACATAATTACATCGATCAACAAGGTTGTATTTTCACTTGATGGTGCATGCTTAGCTTAGGGCTCTTGATGTTCCATGCTTGAGATTAACAACTAGTATTTTGAAAATCTACAATTGGCAATACATCATAATCAATTGAATGTATGAATTGCATGATAATTATTAATATTGAATCACATAAAAATTGGAAAATAGTGGAATCCTAGTCTCAGTGTTCTAAACAATCTTGAAAACAACTTTATTTGAAATCTATCTTTTTAAATTTGAGTCTAAAACAAATCTCTACAAGTGTTTAACGAACCTTTTCTTATCACTGTAAAAACTACATCACGTCTAAAGATGAAAACTCCTTCTTGTAGTTTGATTTGCAGTTAGCACCACTCTCTTTCTCTCGACAACATCAACAGATCCATAGAAATACATCATCATCAACGAGCAGAGCAACGCCAAATTCTATGAGGAAATATTGAAATAGTCCGAAGTTTACATGCAACAATACAAGGAACAATAACAATTCATATCCAAAGTAAAGATACGGCACAAATAACAGAATTCGTTATACAAGATTGAAGACTTATCTTACAAGAGCAAAGAAAATCAAAGAATATGAGAATTAGTGAAGTTTATGAAATCAAGACAATACAAGTTGCGAAGAATTGAGTGATAAAGTCCTTCATCCATGGATTTAGTAGTTTCATTATTTATTTTGCTGTTTTAATTAAAAAAAATGATTAAAATAATAATAATCAATTATTGTAGTTTATTTTCTTAGTTTTGTTTAAATAACACCATGGTAAAGAAGAAGAATTTAAGAAGAAATTCCAAGCAACAAGGAAATTGAAGAAAAGAATTAGAAATTGTCAAGGTTCTACGAAGTTTAGAAGTTCATCATCAATAGTTGAAGGGTGAAGACCGAAGATTGAAGACGTTTCTATGGATGCTATGAGAGTGGTGTTGATTGCCGATCAGATGTGAAGGTAAGTGAGTACTCCCATCCTCACTAATAGTTGATTTCCTTTTTTAGAGATCATCAGAAAAAGATTCTTATTCCCACAATTTTGTGGAGTCTCCAGAAATTATTTCGGAAGGTTCTCCTTCCCACCATTCAACGTGTGCAGGATTTCTCTCTTTATTCTTGCCTGTACATATGAGAGACTAAAAAAGCTATCTTTTTGAGTGCAATTATCATAAAACCCTATTGGTGAGGCAGAAGTCGAGGCTCATGATCACTCTCGAACCCGAATTCTTTCATATGGTATGGTTATTTCTCGCTCAACTCTTAAGGATGAGAATGTGTTATTTGGTATTTCTAACTTCTTATTACTAGCATGCAGAAACTCTATGTCCTCATAGCTCCTTGGATGCTTGGGACTCTGATACACTCTGAAGTTGGAGAAGGTTTTGTGGGTACACCTCTACTAAACCCTCACGAGACTACAACTCGTCCACTAGGGACATCCTGGGGTTTAAAGGCTTATTGCATTCGCTAAATGCATTCGAGAGACCAGCGACAGTGGTATAGTTAGGATTTCTTAATTTTTGTTTCACTTGGGGACATGTAAAATTTAGGTTTGGGGGTATTTGATGAGTGTCAAATATTGTATATTTCTACACCTTTTTATTGGCATTTAACTCATCTTTTCCGCTTTAAAATCATATATTATCCCAAATTATGTATTTTCATTGTTTTCAAGAATAAATACTTTTACTAATTACTTTGTGTTTTTAGGTACTAAATAAAGCTTGGATTAATGGAAATGCCGAAAGAGCAGAGAATTGGTGATAACGGAAGAGAGGCAACAAAGCTCCCGCTAGAAGGCAGTGAAGAATGTTGTTTGCACCTCATCCGCAAGTGAATAATGTCGTTTTCACGACCCAAAACTAGAAGTGGGGTTGAGATATTAACTTTGAAAAAGATATGGGCCTAGAAGAAGATCTTCCAAGAGATAAAATCCTAGATCTAAGACCCAAACCCGCCATCTTGAACCGTTAGATTTGATACAGATGCTAAGCATCCAAGGCATCTCCACACTGTGCATCAACGTTTGCTACTCCCGCCTCACACCCGAACACCTTCTATCCCTCCCTTATTCGAGCATAACCAAACACCACCTTCTCTTCGTACTCATCTTCTCCACCCTCTGCAAGATCATCATCTCACCTTCACCTCTATCTCTCCATCAGTCAATTCCATCCCCGACCACCTCTGAGCACAGCCACTTTATCAGCCACCCTATGCAATTAAACTCTTAATCTATATCTCTCTCAATCTTATCTTTTCTCTTGTCAAGAACATTAACCCTCAAAGCTATGACTGAGAGAGATAAGATTAAGGGTAGCTTCAATAGATGGAGAATATCAAATCAAAGAGTTGCATAGATGAATCAAAGTAGGGGTCTATCATAAATCGCATTTTGAGTGAGTGGGTATTCTCTAATTTTCAAATTCATGGGATTGAGGAAATTTGGGGTATAAATAGGGTTCACTGTAATTTGTGTAAACATCCAATTCTAGATGGATCAACTAGTTTTCATAATACATTTGTGTTTCAATCATTTTCATCATGTTCTAATTTCATTTGCTAGGGTTTAGATGAAGCCCTTAATCTATTGCTAGTTTGATTCATGTTTCTGATATTGTTCTTGTTGTTCTTAATCAAAAAATTGGTAGGATTAGAAACAGTACCTACAATAACAACTTCAAGTGCACAGTGTCCTAAAGTTACACAGGGCAAGCATAGGTCGATCCTCAGGGACAAGGTGGGTGTAAGGAGAAGCCAAAGTCTTACTCTAAAAGAACGTATATTCTTAAAAATGTCAATAATATCAGCTATAATATATGATGCTAAAGAAACTTAACCATGAAAACTGCGAGCTTATGATGTTGTACTTTGAATAGGCCAATCCCTAATACGGGTGATTTTAGAGTAATTAATGAGAAGATAAAAGATTTTATTTACAAGAATCGTGAAAGTATTGGTAGCATTAAGCACGCCATAAGGCATGCAAAATCACTTGAAGAAACTATCATTTGCGTTAAATGCAGTCTTTCATTTGTCTCCGGGTAGAAACTTGATGATCCCCGCCTTTAAAATCAATCTTGAAAAATAGTTTGTTACCAGAGATCAAATCAAGCTTATGATCTAATATTGGAATTTGAAAAATATAACAAATATTTATCTTATTGACAATCAGTACATTGCCATGTGCCAAAGTTTTTTCGACACAAAAAGAACCGATACAACACACTGGGAGTTATATAAAACATTAGGACAATAATTAATCCATCTGATCACAAAGTGTTCCTTATGACTCATAAACTAGAGCAAAAAGTTAAGCAATTTACATCATGCATTTATCAATTCGGTCATAAATTGTTCCCACAGATGTTAGAGAATATATCATATGATAAAACATACGTATAACATGGGATGAACTTGTTTTGGAAGATTTGTAGGAGAGTCAGGATTATAAGAATGTACAACTAAATCAAATAACATACTTGATTCTCGTGCAACTACCACAAAATCCAGAAAAATCATCCTGGTCATATCCACTAGTTGTAGAATATGCTTAGGATTTGCTTGACAAGGATCATGGCTGCCATCTTTTGGAGAGCTTATTTCCCTCAAGTTCAGTAAGTATTGCAAGCGCCCATCATAAATTAAGAGCAATGTATTTCTATTGTTCCGACAATTTTAATTGTTTAGGCCATATAAGAAAAATCAAAAACTTAGCATAACAATTAGTGGTATAGAAATTCGACTTTTCATAACTGATATAAGTAGTAAAAATCAACAATATTAAAAGATTGAAGTCTCTTCATACGAGTACTAAAAAAATATATACAATCTTGAAAAACGGATGCTACATTTGTAGTAGTGTTGTTGAGTTTCTATTGAGCTACGCCATGCCCATTTCATAAGAATAAGAGTATATGTGACAAAAACAATTGAGATAAGGAGCTGAGAATGCTAGATTTCTAGCAGCAACAAATTTTATGGAAGAGACCTTTCAAGTTCCATGTCACCCATGTATTAAGAATAGATCATGGAAAGGAAAGTATAATAGCGCAGGGTTCCAAAAAGTTCCAAAATACCAACTCTATTGACGTTGTGCATCAAGAGATTTGACGCTCCACATAAAATCATAGGATTAATGATTAGAAATAGATCTCAAGTTACCAGACTCTCTAAAACTATTTCATTGAATGTCAAAAGACTTTTTGTCTTAGATTGGACTCAAAGTTATCTTTCACATAGCTTTGGAAGTTGGCTTAAAATAACTATACTAGGAACAATTAGACTTGATCTTCCATAAGTTTTCAGTATTTTCATAGCTTGGATTGCACCATTCTATGATAGGCATTTGTAAAGTTAATGTTGTATGCAGTATTTGAAATACAGATCATCATCAAATTTACTTTCCCCCAGACATCTCTTATTAACGCAAGCAATATCTTATTAATCCCTTTTGATATTTAACAATTCTTTTTCATCCATATTTTCTAAGGGCGCTGGTTGGTATGGGGAGCTTGAATTTGTTGTTTATTTATTAAGTTGTCTCATAATAAACAACATTTTGATATTTACCTCGGTGAATGGTGGAATACAATCTATTCCAAGCTTGGAAAATTGTGAAATAGTAAGTCTAATGGCTCCAAAGTTGGGTCATCCATACTTTTCCCAAAACATGTTCCAAGGTTTCATGGAACAAACCTTGAAATCCAAACTAAAACGCCAATCATGATTACCTCGAGTGCCGTTCATAAATTGCGCTCAATCTTGTAGTTAAGTTTGTTTCTAAACCTAATTATTCCTTTCTGACCGTTGATTTGGCGGCCAAGATTGAATGCTACTTGCAGGGGTGGAAGCACAAGTTGACTTTCCCCCCATAAAATCCCATCATGTTAGTAGTTTTAACCTTAGCCAAATTAAATTTATCAGTTTAGTCCACCAACTGCATCAGTTTATTCCACCAAGGCCCAAGTCCAGAAGTTTAGTCCAACATATAAATTGCTTAATTGTTGCATGTTTGAGATTATAAGAAGTCCGATCCTTTGAATGAATTTAGCTTATTATCTAGTTTATGTGGGAGAATTCTAATGATATTGTACTTGCTTAAATACATATACTGTATGCCGATAATAAGTCTTAACTAGCTGATTTTGATACGCCAAATGTTGTCAACTTATATATTGTATGTCGATTGTGTACCTGTGATGTGCATCCGATAATTAACGACAAACGATCTCCAATACGATTTTCGTCATGCTTAAATTTTTAACTGGGAACTCTTTTTCTATGATCTCTCACTTTGAGTCGCTCTCAATCAATCATTCAATCGACATCGTTCAATTCATATTCATTCAAGAATGAAGATGCAACTAATTAACCATGCAAATATATGCAATTATCTCTTCATGTTCAACTGATTTTCGAAAACCGCATCCTCATTTTGATTTTTAGTAGAAAAAGTTATCTAATTTTCAATTTTAAACATAAGTATATCAAGTGAGAAGCGATTATTTTGCACTATAACGGAAAGTATGAGTTTCTTTTGTGCGACTGCGGTAGTTTTAGGGTGGAACGGTTTTTTTCCGGTTGGCACTCCTTTACGAGGTAAAACGAACCTGTCTCATGTTTTTTTTTGTTTTTTTTCCAGAACTAGACATTGACTGAGATGTGACTAAAAAAAATTATCCCCCCGTGTTTGCAAATCTTGGTTCCACCACTGGCTACTTGGAATAGTGCGTGACGCAATTCTGATTGGCATTTTGAATTACATTTTACCTTCCACTATCAGACTTGAACTTCCATGACCTACTTCAAATACTGAGGTGTCATAAAATTTGAAAGATAGAATTCTTTCATAAGGCTTGTTTTTGTATAAGCTTCAACAATTCATAGAATTCCAGAACTATGACAAAAAAAAATCGTCTAAACCAGAAAAAGAAAGAAAAAAAACGCAATAAGGAGTTTTTTTGTTTTAAAGTAAGAAACATGCCGAAGTTAAAAACTACCAAGCAAAAAATAGAATATATAACTAATAATTTAGAAGCCTATTATAGTGGATCCTTGAGGGCTCACTAAATGACAAAATGGGGTCATTGAATAGTAATCTCTAAAATCGACGAAGATGATGATTATATAAAAAAAAACTAAATCTATTATATTCTCCTTCTCTTCTCATTTATAAATCATGATGAAGATGATGATCATAAAAAACCCTATATCTATTCTTCTTCTCCATTGCGATGAAGTTGACGATCATAAAAAAAAAAAAAAAAAAAAGCCCACCATTTATTTTTGCTTCTGATTACCAAAAAAATCGATTCGATTAAGTTAGAGTTAGAAAAAAGCAAATTTCTGAAACTGTGTACAGTTGGGAATTCTTTATTTCCAAACCGTATGCACAACATACGATTGAGAAATCTGGAATCTCCCAACCGTAGAGAATTCCAGGGCAACGTGCGGTCGGGAAAGAAAACCGTAAACATCTTATACGGTGGGAAATCCGTACCGTACGCAAACTCAGGATGACCTACGGTTGGGAAAATTGGGAATGAATTTTTCCTAAAAAAATCACCTACGGTTGAGAAAGCGAAACTTCCAAACCATATATCATCCCTACGGTGGGGAAAAGATGAACTCTGAACCGTATATTTGATTTACGGTTGTGAAATCACAGATTTCCAACCGTACGTTGTTCTGAAACTGAGTTCTAAATCCTTGATTTGATTAAATTCATCGTATTCATGCAGTAAAACCAAACGAAAAACGATGGGTTTTTCGATTCTTACCTGATTAAAGTCATTATGATGGAAAAAAACGAGTTTTTAAAACTAATTTCCAAAATCATAATTTGATCACATCTAACCTATTCATCATCACGATGGAGAAGAAGAAGTGAGGGAAAAGAGATGAAGAAGAGAAGATGAATTAGAATTAGAATTAGATTTAAGATTTTGTTTTGGTTTTTATTTAGATTTAGGTTAATCATTAAAGGGTATTTTTGAACTTTTATTATAGATTATGTCACCCCTTATCCTCATTTGAGACATTTATATCCATAGGAAACCTTAAAACCATTTGGTCGGAGCTCCTATAATAGGCTTCATAATTTATCCCAATGCAACCAGGAACATCCACATTCTAATTACTTCTGGATAAATTCTCTCTCTCCTAAATCCTCTCCATGACCGTTTTTTCCAAAAAAATATATATCCAAACCTAGTTTGTTTTTTTTTCCTTTCAATCTTCTTCTTCAAACTTAGATTTACTATGATTGAATCTAATACACCGGATTTTCTTAGTAAATTTGGGTTTGCAATTGTATAGTTAACTTTTCTTGCTTTCAATAAAAATCATTTAGGTTTTAGAATTTACTTTTCAGTTTGTGTTCTTCTGTATACAATGGACCCTTGTAATAATTTCAATTCTATTCGCCATTACTGCGTTTTATTATAGCCTTTGGGCTCTTATATTGAAATCCGATGAGAGATTCAATCAGATCTTTGAAGACGATCAATTCGAGCTCTACAAAAAGAAGATCAATGGCTCTCAGAATGGATCATGATTACAATGATTAGCGGAAACTACTTTTACGACGGATTTTATCTTACCGAAGAAGAATCCTCTAAATGGTTGAAGAATAATCAAAATATCATTATTCATATTAGTCTTTTCCATTTTTCTTGGTTTCATGTAAATCAAAGAATTCACATTGTAGATTGGTTGTATCAGTGTGCAATGTATTATGATGAAACATGAGGGTATATTTATCTGCCACTTCTGCCATGTAACAATCCAAACCTCAATTTGAATGAGGTAATTTAATAAATAAATTCAGAAATTTTCCAAAACCATTCTTTTTATTAAAAAAAAAGAAAGAAAAAAAAACTACCGGATATGTTATTCCTTCTCGACGAAAGATAGTCCCTGGAATAATCTTATAAGGTAGCGATGTTTGAATTTTGGGGATTTCTATGACTATTTTTGTTGAACCCAGTCACAATAATACTTCATCTCAGTCCAAGGCTACTTCTTATCAACACCCTGAACAATCGAGTCACCAGCTAAACAAAAACAGTTAAACGTCGTGTTTTCTTGACCAAACTAAGAAGAGAGATAGAGACGCGTGCGATATTTGACCTTATCGATATAATAACAATCCATTTCTTTTATTTATTTCTCGAGATCATTAATTATAATACCGTAATAACGAAATAAATAATTAAAATAAACAGTAATTTCAGTGGAGATTGCTGACGCGGCAAATATGGTGACATCGACCACTCTAGAAGAAAGAAGAAGACGGATTATTACAGGTTCCGAATCTTTAACCGGTGACCACTTTTTCATGTCGCTCCAAATATTTTGAAATTGACACGTTCTTTTTCTTACCGGCTCACCCGGTTAGATATTATTATTATTTCGTAAAATTTAGTGGGCCCCACACTGTGTTTGAATTTCATTTGGAGTTGAATTTTCATTCCGGGTTCATTTGAATTTCATTTGGAGAGGGAGAAAGTCGTTTGCTTTTTGACCGGAGAAAAAAAGAAAAACGAAAGAAGTAGGAAAGAAAGAGGAGCCTTTGCCCCCCTTCCTCCACTTTCGTCTGCTTTTCCTTTCCACTCGTGTTAGTTAAAAAGGAGGGAGCTCCGGATTTTAGATTCTTGAATTCGCCTTCTTAAATTCTCTCATTCTTCTTCTCTCTTCAGCTCAGCTCACTGTCTCTGAATTCTTTACTCTAATAGTAACTTAAAGATTTTCTGATAAGGTATGTTTCTTTTTTTTGATCTTATTCTTCTGTCTTCTTCTTCTTAATTGATGTGATGAATTGAGTGTGGGTTTTTATTAACGGTTTGATTTTGACGATTTTCTTGATTGGGTTTTGTGTTTAAGGTTGTAGGTTTTTTGTTTTTTTCAAAAAAGTCTTTAATTTTAATTTTTGGAAGATTTTTTATGGATTTGTATTGAGTGTAGAATTGATTATTTGGATTTTGAATTTAAGGTTATTTGATTGAGTGTGAGTTTAGGTTTTTAATGAAAAGATTGAAATTTTCTGTTAAGAAATTGACTTGATATTCAGGTAATTTAGTTTTTTTTTTTTATGTTGAATTAGTGGAGCTTTAAGGTTTAATTGTTTGGAGATTGAGTGCAAGTTAGGGTTTAATTTGCTGTAATGGTTGAAATCATATTGTCAAAATTTGACTGTAATTAGACTAATTATTTATTTCTAAATTTAATTGATGACGGCAAACTTTTCAAGAAACCAACCTTAAATAGACCAATTCTTTCTTGAAGATCTTTCTTATGTGTTTGTAGTAGTGAATTTAGAATCTTTAGATCACCGAAAGTTCCGTCTTTTATTCTTGTTTCGTGATAATTGAGGTGCTGAATTTTGTTTCCACTAATATTTTGCAGAAAGCGATTGATTGATTGATTGTGTGAAGAAGAGGAAATTAAAGGGTCATCTTCCATGTGCAGTGGTTCGAAAAGAAAAACAACACCAACTGAGTCCTCCTTCATGGAAGGTAATCAAAAGGAGGGATTTTTCCCAAATTGTTCAGCTTTGCTTGAATTAGCTGCCTCAGATGATGTAATTGGCTTCAAAAATTCTGTTGAAGTAGAGGGTTGTGATGTTAATGAAGCAAGTCTGTGGTATGGTAGAGTTATTGGTTCTAGAAAGATGGGTCTTGAGGAAAGGACTCCTCTTATGATTGCAGCCATGTACGGTAGCACTGATGTTTTGAAGTTTATTTTGTCGATTGGTAGTGTTGATGTTAACCAGGCATGTGGTTCGGATGGGACGACTGCACTTCATTGCGCAGCTGCTGGTGGGTCGAAGACTTCTCCTGAGATTGTTAAGTTTTTGCTTGATAACTCTGCACACCGTAATTCAGTCGATGCCAAAGGAAACAAACCTGGTGACTTGATTGCTCCGGGTTTAAGGCCGTCTTGTGTTATGAGGAAGAAAGCACTTGAGATGATGCTGAAAGGGAGTAGCGGTGATAATTTTATTGAAGAATGGATTCCTTCAGATGACGTGGTTGATCAACCAGAAGAGTTCCAGCAGTTGATGGGTCACAAAGAGGGGAGTGACAAGAAAGAGTATCCAGTTGATCTAACTTTGCCTGATATAAAGAACGGGATTTACGGAACAGATGAGTTTAGGATGTACACTTTCAAGGTGAAGCCTTGTTCAAGGGCGTACTCTCATGATTGGACTGAGTGCCCGTTTGTTCATCCAGGAGAGAACGCACGACGTCGTGACCCACGGAAATTCCATTACAGCTGTGTACCTTGCCCAGAATTCAGGAAGGGTACTTGCAGACAAGGTGATGGTTGCGAGTATGCACATGGAGTTTTCGAGTGTTGGTTACACCCAGCTCAGTACCGAACTAGGCTCTGTAAGGACGAGACAGGATGCACCCGAAGGGTCTGCTTCTTTGCTCACAAACCTGAGGAGTTACGCCCGCTTTATGCGTCAACAGGGTCCGCTGTACCATCTCCTAGATCGTCTGGCGTCAACCTTTCTCCTTTGGACATGTCAAATATGAGCCCACTGGCTCTTGGGTCTCCTTCGGCTTTGATGCACTCCAACTCAACCCCTCCCATGTCACCTTTAGCAGCCAGCTCTTCTCCCATGGGAGGTGGGCTGTGGCAGAACCAGTCCAATCTAATTCCACCCACCTTGCAGCTTCCTGGTAGTAGGTTGAAGACCGCGATGAGTGCCCGAGATATGGAATTAGACATGGATATGCTTGGTTTAAGTCCTTACCATCACCACCAACAACAGCAGCAACAGCAGCAGATGATGGATGAGATGTCGAATCTCTCATCTCAGGCAAACTGGAATAATACCATGGCTACTGCTGCAGCTATGGCTGCCTCATCTGGTGGTAGGCTTGGTGGTGTGAAACCCACCAACCTAGAAGATGTATTTGGATCTCTGGATCATTCTATTTTGTCTCAATTACAGGGATTGTCTATTAAAAACGGGTCATCATCTCAGGTTAATTCTCCTACTGGAATTCAGATACGTCAGAACATGAACCACCAACAGCAGCAGCTTCGTTCTAGTTACCCAGGCAACCTCTCATCGTCTCCCGGAAGGTCCCCGTCCTTCGGCCTCGAGTCATCTGCAGTTGCAGCCATGAGTTCAAGGTCTGCTGCCTTTGCAAAGCAGAGGAGTCAGAGCTTCATAGACCGTGGCGCAATGAATCGTCATCCTGCGCTCATGGGTTCATCTGCCATGTCAACCAGTACATTTTCAGATTGGGGATCCCCTACTGGGAAATTGGACTGGGGTGTTCAAGGAGAAGAACTGAACAAACTCAGAAAGTCTGCGTCCTTCGGATTCAGAACCAACAATACTTCAATGGGCTCTCCCCCAGAGACCATGGCCTCTCTGGCTCACCCTGGAGATGAGCCTGATGTGTCGTGGGTGCAATCCCTAGTGAAGGATGCACCACAACAGTCCGGATCACCCAACAGGCGGTTCAGCTTGGAGGAACAGCAAATTCAGATGCAGAAGCAGTATCATCTTAACAATGGGGGTATGGATATGCTCTCACCATATATGGAGCAATTGTACATGGAGCAGGAGCAGATGGTGGCTTAACAACAACGCCACCATCAACAACAATAATAACAAGCGCCGCTGCCGTCTTGCTCTGCTCGTCTAGCCTAACAGTTTCCTTGCCATTTTTTAAATTTTTATTAATATTTTTTAAATTACTTTGTTGTTTCCAGAAGAAAAAAAAGGAAGAGAAAAACTGAGCAGGAAGCAAAATTTTCTGCTCATATTTAAATATTTTTTATATATATTCAATTAGGTCCAGTAATTAGAAGAAGAAGAAGAAGAAGTTGGGAGGGTCTTTTTACTAATAAGACCCCCAAGCAAAGCTATCTGTAATGAGTTGAGATGGGGGACCTGAGTGACAACTTGGTTCACCATTATCAACTGAAAAGAAAGATTGTATACAAATTTCAAATTTGAAAATCTAGTGACTAATAATAATTATAGTATATTGTTCATATGCATTCTCTTTTGTGTTCATTCATTATGTCTTCATCTTTGGCTGCATTGTTTATGCCTCTCCATGATTACCTAAAACAAGCAACCAAAGAAAACTATCTGGTCTGCATCTCAATGGCCTTTAGAATTGTACCATTCTTTCAAGTTCATTTTTTTCTCATTTAATTTTGATAACAGGTGGCAGTATTACTTCCAGATGACTTTCTAGCCTGCTCTTAAAAGGCAAATTTTTTGGAAATCCACCCTCTACTTCAGTAGAATGGGAGGAGTCAAACCCTTTGCCTCCAAGGCTCCCAACTTGGGAGGTTAGCAGGAAGCAACTTGTTCCTACTTCCAAAAGTTTTTTCTTTTTTCTTCCACAACTTGATGATTGTAGGTGTTCCAGATATCTAATTCCAGGATGATTTCTAAAAGCAGAAGAAAGATATCTAATTCCAGGATGATTTCTAAAAGCAGAAGAAAAATTAGAGGGGTGTAGAAAACTCTTTCTTTATTTTCACCATTCAAAATACTTCCTCGGAAATAGAAGTGTTTCTCCCTGTGGTTTGGTTGTTAGACAGATTAGTTGGTTGTTAGACGGACTCGAGGACTAGAGGGTCCTAACGGCCCCCTCACCTCCAAGGCTCCAACTACTCAACTTTGGAGATGGCTTCCCAACTTCCCCATTTCTAAACCACTTTTACATTGCTGGATAGGCATATCTACCCATTTCTTTTTGTTCCTTCTTTCCAATTTCCTCCTACTAATCATCATATTTTTTTTCTTCTCTCCAAACTTATTCTTCTTTTCTTCCTGACCTGTTTTGTGCCTTTTGGATTGATAGATTATATTCCATAATGGAATTAGTATATAGGGATCCATACTTTATAAAGTTTTTGTTTTAAATGGGTAGGCAGTGGGCTTTACTTTTTTGACATTTTGTATCTGGAATGTTATGCTTCATCTCATCATCTCCACTTAAGTGGTCCCAAAATTATTTGATTATTACTTCCTTTATCACCATAGAATAGCATTCTACAATATTGTTTTTGTAGGATTACATTGAGATTAGCAGGAATAATGCAATATTTCTCAGTGCTTTTCGTCCTTCCATTTCTGTTGGTTTTATAAGAGAATAGTATTATAAACAAGGATTAGGAAAGTGAAAGGGAAAGAAAGTGATTTTTCGTTCATCCAAAGACAAATAACTAATTAACAACACAAAAGATGCATGGGTTCCACTTGTATTTGTTTCCACTCCCTGCTAACCCTTGATTTGATGTATTTGTTTTACTAAATTCTAAAACCTTCATTAGGCATCTACCTAGGTGGGCGGCTTGTAATTCTCGGACTTTTTTCTTCCTAATTTTACATGATTTGAGTGCTTTTGAATTTGTTTCATAAAGGAATTTTGATGTGAGTCACATCGACTTTTAGATCAACGGTTCTGTGTATTTCACTAACTGTAACTGTTTATTAACGAATTATGTCCAGTGTTTTCAACTAGGGAATTTTAGAAGTATAACCCAAAAACAATGTGACATTTGCTGTCTTGTGGTTGTTGATATATTCCCATGGTAGTATTTTGTTTTTTAAATAGATAATGAAGGTATTTACACCTGAAGTTACTGGACGACACAAAGAAATTGGAACACTGGCCGCAGGTGATTTTCAAACAAAACCAGGTGATTAATTCCATGATTACTAATGGTTGGTACCATTTGAGTGATCCAACGGTCGGGATCACTTACAATTTTTTTGTCTTATAGTATGAAATGGTAATCGCGGACTAATTTTCAATAGCAGAATCTCAATTAACAGAATCACGTATACCAGAATCCAGTAACAATGGTAATAACGCCCGTTTACACATGATTTTTTCCCCATGGTACATAATCCAATAAAATTAATATTCTCATCGCAGTAAATCAAACTAATATATCTCCTAATTTACTCAATGGGATCAGAGTGGGCTTCTTTGGTGTTTCATGCATAGTCAAAAGTTTTGTTAAAGGATTCTACATGGTTAAGTGAAAACATATTGTCCAGCGTATCCATAGTAACGGACTGCAAAACACTGGCGGGTATAATTAACAAGACAAGCAAAGATTCTCCTTGGAGTGCGGAAAATACCATACACGAAATTTTCTCAATTCTGGAAAAACTACCACAAGCTCAGGTTAAGTATATAAATAGAAAGCATAACTCAGTTGCGTACTACATAGCTAAATAAGCTCGAATATAAAATCTTCAGCATTTTTCATCCTAGCTTCAATAAAGAATTTTAAAATCATGTGTTATCTCCAATGTTTTCGATAAAAATGAGCTTGTAAATTTACTGTACTATATTCTATAATTATTATATTATAACATTTCCATCAAAAAAAATATGTCAAAAGAATATTGATGGTAACATAGGAGCCTCAGTGTTGCATCCTTCTCTGAACCATCTAATGTCCACCATCCGGGTTCCTAAAGGAATTATTTCAGCTATGGATAAACTTAAAAGATCTTTTCTTTGGATTGGTAGAGATGGTCGTCATCGAGTGCATGGCACTGGATGAGATAAAGTGTGTAAGCCCATTGAGGAAGGAGGTTTAGGAATTCAAAACTTGGGAGTTCCATAACTTGTCGTTCCTGGAAAAAACATCCTGGAGAGTGATAATGAATCCAAATACCATTATCAGCCAACTATTCAAAGCAAAATATGCTGCCAGTTCCACTTTATGGGAAGTTTCTTCTGTAGCTAATAGTTCTTGGTGTTGGAAGAGTATTATTAGAGGCAAGGAAATTGTTAAAGTTGGGTTGAAGTGGTGTGTAGGAAATGGTCGATCCATTAATGTGTGGGAGGATTCTTGGGTCTCTTGAATCCTATTGAAAGATTTAGTGGAGCATGATTACTCTCATATTCAACACTTAATAGTTGATGATCTGATTAGTCAAGATACTGGTTGGGATCTCTCCAGTTTGGATAATATTGTTGCCCAAGAGCTACAACGCAGAATTCAGGCAATTCACATTGGCTTTCAATGTCCACAGTCAAACAAAAAACTGGTAATGTTTCAGTCATTTTTTTTACAGGTTTCTTTGTGAGGAAAACAATAGTGGGGATCATAATAGTCATTGTTGGATAAGATTATGGTATCTTCACTGTTCTCCTCATGTAAAACATTTTCTATGGTTGATGGGGCACAAAAAGCTTCTTGTAAGAGTGAATTTTAGTTGTATTAAGTGTGAATCATTACCTTACTAAATACAAGGACAGGGAGTGTATTTATACTACACTCAAATACAAAAAAAGAAGGTGAAGCTGTACATAAAGCCTGTAACAACTCACACTAACTACGCCGACACATACACGAGTGAGTCACACAAGTGCAGAGAAGTGAAGCACAGAAATGATGCTTCTGCTATTACCCCCACCCCACCCCACCCCACCCCCACCCCCTCCTCAAGATGGAATTTCCTGAAAGGTGCAATCTTCAGCTTGTGTCATAAAAATTCAAATCTTGGTCCTGCTAATCCTTTGGTGAAGATGTCTTCAAGTTGTTGCAGAGTGCACAAATAAGTAACCTGCAAGCTTTTGTTGTGAACTAAATCCCTAACAAAATGATAGTTAATGGCAAAATGCTTCATTTTGCTATGAAAAATGGGATTGGAAGATAGAGAAACTGCACTTTGATTGTCACAAGAGATAACTGGTTTTGAGTGAAAAAGCAGGGGTACTGGTGTTGTGTGAAAAAGCGGGGGTACAACAACCACACCCAATATTTCGTTCGGTAATCTGAATAGACAAACTCTAATATACTTTCAAGAGAATTAACTAGACAGTCAGACTCAATCTATAGAAAAGTATATCAAAGAGTTTTATATCTCTATCTCTTAATTCAATCCGCAATCAGCAAATAAGAATTTGCGAGCCCGATTGAATATAAGAGAATCAACTTGAATGGTACAAAAGACCAATGTTCAAGTGTCAATCAATTTATTTCAACAACCAAAGGTTGGATTATCTTGATCTTAACGCACAACCTGTGATATTTTTATTATATAACAAAATATAATGCGGAAAAGAAATAACACAGACACCAGAAATTTTGTTAACGAGGAAACCGCAAATGCAGAAACACCCCGGGACCTAGTCCAACTTTGAACACCACACTGTATTAAGCTGCTACATACACTAGCATACTACCAATTAACTTCGGATTAGAATGTAGTTGAGCCATAATCAATCTCACACTGATCAAGGTACAGTTGCGCTCCTTACGTCTCTGAACCCCGGCAGGATTCTACGCACTTGATTCCCTTAGCTGATCTCTCCCACAACTAAGAGTTGTTATGAACCAAAGTCGAAGACTTGATAAACAAATCTGTCTCACACAGAAAAGTCTATTGGAATAGATAAATCTGTCTCCCAATACCTACGAGTTTTGTTCCGCCTTTTGATAAATCAAGGTGCACAAAAACCAATTGATAAACCAGACTTATATTGCCGAAGAACAACCTAGTATTATCAATCAACTCACAATAATATTAATCATATGGTAACGAAACAAGATATTGTGGAATCACAAACGATGAGACGAAGATGTTTGTGACTACTTTTTATCTTGCATATCGGAGATTAAATCTCGAGCAAATCTTAGAGAAGATAGTACTCAATACGATAGAACATAGCAAGATCAGAACACGCAACTACAGAGAAAATAGTTGGATCTGGCTTCACAATCCCAATGAAGTCTTTAAGTCGTTAACCTACAGGGTTTCGTGAAAAACCTAAGGTTAAAGGAGAAAGGACTCTAGTCGCAACTAGTATCACACATGAGGTGTGGGGATTAGGTTTCCCAGTTGCTAGAGTTCTTTTTTATATAGCTTTTAAATCAGGGTTTGCAATCTAAGTTACCTTGGTAACAAAGCATTCAATATTCACCATTAGATGAAAACCTGATTAAACCCAAGCTAATATCTTTCAACCGTTAGATCGAATTTAACTTGTTATACACAAATGAAATGTACCCTCATTTAGGTTTATGTAACCGTACCTAAACGTGTACACCATGTTGGATCAACAGTAGTTAACTAAGGTTAGCTATATGAACACTCTCATATCAACCTTATTCATCTTAACCATAACTAATTCAAATGACTCAAATGAAACTAGTTAAAGAGTTGTTCAATTGTTATATTCTCATAGAAGTATACAAGAACACAATTGAAGCAAAATCAGTTTGATTCACTCGAATCAATTCATGAACATTATAGCCACGATTTGAAAAGAATGCATTCCTTATTATATAAATGTATTTGTTCATGTTACAACTGATTTTAGAACTTTAACCATTCAAGTATGCAAACGGGTACGCATACTTGAAATAGCCGGACCAAGTTTGGTTTTCGCCAGTATGCGAACGGGTACGCATACCTCCAAACCCAGCAGAAATTTTTGGTCACAAACCTTACGCCAGTATGCGTACGGGTACGCGCAGTTAGGTTCCCGGACTTCTCAAACCAATAGGTACGCATACGGGTATGCATACTATGGTTCCCGGACATGGATCACACATATGCAAGAGTGCACAACATTTTTATAATCCAATGTTGGTTAAGTGTTCTAAACTCTATTTCAATCATTGAAACATTCTTAGAAGATGACAATAGCTGTTTTCACACACTATTAGCATCAAAGCAATTTTCAAGTTATTGAAATAATCATAACGAAACATTCCAAGTCTACATCAAATGATTGTATCACACAAACCATGTTAGATGTTACTCGGCGATTTTCACATGATCATCTTTTGACTTTCGTCAAGAATAAAAGATGAACTTGGTTGAAGTGAAAGCTTACCAACACATATTTCGAGAAATATGTAAGCGAGTTAAACTCAGCTCGAAATCTCAAATGTGTATAATTGAAAACTATAGTAATACGATTTTTGTCTCAATATAGGAGATGGAGTAGAAATAGAATTTCCAAGTGATAGATGAGTTTCAGTCTCCACATACCTTTTGTTGATGAAGTTCCACAAGCTCTCCTTAGTAGTTCTTCGTCTTCAATTGATGAACGCCGTGAAGTCTAATGCTCAACTACACAATCTATCCTAGTCCGAACATTATAAGTAGACTAGAAATCAAGACTTATAGTTTTGATCACTAACATTGACAAACAAGCTTGAGATAGCAACGCTTGCGAGTTCGACCAAGCAGTGCTCTAACAATCCCCCCCTTTGTCAATTTTAGTGACAAAACTATCAATATATGGATTACAAAATAAATAAACTTTGTTGTTTCTCATCCAAATGCTTGATCTCCTTGGTTCTTCAACATTACTCGAAATCTTCGTCACTTCCAAGTACTCCAATGATTCCAAATGTGTTCAAATCAGCATCATCGTTGTTGAAGATCCGTAGCTATAACAATGAGAAAACAGTTGCTCTCAACTTTTGTTATACAGTGTCATAGTATCATTATACAGCATCAAAGTCCAATTGTATCACAATTTTGACAACAATACTGTGGTGATATGTATCACTCCCCCTTATTTAATACTTCATCTCAATATGAAAACCACTCCCCCTTACTAATGACCCGTAAACCATATGTATTTGTAGTGTGAACTACACATTAATTCTCCCCCTTTTTGTCAATATAAATTGGCAAAGGTACGAAAACTAGTGGGATCCTCATGAAATTTTCATAGAGATACTTCATGACCAAAAGAGAATAACATACCAACTTGTTTAGATGCCATCAAATAGCAGAAACTAAATGCATTCATCAAGGAGTTTATAAAGATACAAGATAACCCCTACAATATTCCACAGCCGCACTCCCCATAAAGATTTGACAATTAAGCACGGGTTCAATTAAGAACTCTCCCCCATAAAATGCCGTTCCCGAAAGAACAACAAGAGTGGCCTTACTTTTACAAGAAAAGAAGGATTTCTTTGGACATTAACAAATCACATGAAACATGAATTTGTATCAAAAAATCTCAATTGAATTAACCACAAGGAAAATGATCAATTCAATTGGCCATGCTCAACATAAGAGAACTTACGGAGCAACACAGTACATACACAAAGATGTGGATCAGGGAAAGACCAATACTGCAAAATAATCAAAGATTCATTCTATTTTTCATCACTATTTGAACAATGACATATAATAGACTTAATCTTTGAAAACAAAAGTTCATCCTTTCTTCCAACAATATTTGCATAATGACATAAAAGGCTTAACTTTTGTAGTCAAAAGTTTATTCTATCTTTTATCAATACTTTCATATCGACATATAATAGAGTTAACTTTTGAACACGTATGGGACAGTCAAGGTTCATGGACGTAAACAACATATCCCATAACAATTTGCAATATATAAAACCATAAAGATTAATACTGCAAAAATCATCTTCCAAATAACTTAGAATTTAAACAAATAAATCTAAAAACATTGCAAGATGAAATCGTTGGAAATAGCTATGTGTACTCACAATAATGGCTATTCCAAACCCTAGTTATCCTTCTTACAAACACAAGAATAAATTCTCATAAGAAGTTTCCTAGACATCAAGACAAACTCGTAATGCACATACAAGATGATTTGTCCTTAGAGGGTATAATCAATCTTTTTCGCACGGATTTACACCAAGAATAGCTACCAAAGGCGTATAAAAAGATTTTCTTAACAAAGAAGAACATACAAAGTCATTATCGACCATGCACCATAGTTCACAAAACATGATTGTGAACATTCAAGAATCCCATAGTAATACGTACTACTGCCCATTCTTGAACTTAATTCTTTGTGATTCACCAACAACATTCTAGTAAAAGCTACAAATGATCTTAGAAGAGAATTACTCCAAGAATCCAAGTGCCCAAGTCCAAGAGAAGTGGAACAAGAGCGACGAAACGGAGCAAAACACTAAAAAACAAGAGTCGGGACAAATACCAATCTTAACTCTTCCAAATTCAGGAATTCTCATCTCCATTTTCAAGATAATTCAAAGAGGAAGAGAATGCAAAAATAATGAGGTCATTCCGAGATCGGACGAAGAAGTTACGGCCAAAATAAGTTTACCGAAAATCGACATCTACAGGCCAGTATGCATAGGGTTTGCAAACGAATTTTCGTGACCTGGAGTAGTATGCAAATGGGTATGCGTACTAAAACCCATGGATTTTGATTTTAAATGATGGTACGCATACCTGGTATGTGTGCCATCAAGTCCAAACATCCCAAACTACTATTTTCAAACCTAAACATTTAAGAACCTTAAACACATATCAAGTTAGGTAGAAATGAACGATAAGCAAGGTACATGGATCATTATAAGTACTCTAAGCAAATGATAAAAACACAAATCTTGCTCAATTTTATAGACATACCTTTTAGAAGAATCCAATTGAATTCTACAACCTTACCAAAGATTCAAAATCGTACCTAACGCAACATATACGCCCCAATTCTCGTGCTTCCCTCACCGTATACATAGCAGGGCATTCCTTGGCGAGGATGCACTTACAACACAATCAAGTTGTGTTGAGGTGAACAATGTCTTGCTCACCACAAGTGACTTTTGGATTATCATGAAAGAGATCGCTTTTAGAACCTTTCACATCCAAATCCATCTTTCTAAAGAACTTTTTGAGTTCCAACATCATGGATACTGCCTTCTCCATAGTCATGGAATTTTCTGGGAGATCATTCCTTTTCGCACTCAAAACATCATTGACTTTCTTTGGTATCCACTTCTGAGTGCGTTTAGGAACAACCAGAACCTTCTCCCCATTAGTCTCTTCTAGAATTCTCGGAAGAGAATTGGATTGACTATTCTTTTGCAAGTTAGTCTTTCTCCAATTGGGAGCATCGGATCTTGTCTTCGTATTTACGAAGTTGTCCTTTTGATAACCATTACGATTGTGAAAAGGATTCGTATGACGTTTATGTGCAAATATAGGTTTATCACAAAACTAATTCCCTTGCCTAAAGGTTGGACAGTTACAACCTGTAACGTTAAGGGGATTAGTCTTAACATATGATCTTGGTTTCACAACTTATTGTGATGCCCAAACAAGAACATCATGAAGTTTCTCATTCCTTATACGGAAACGATATCTCCTTTCCAGGTGACCTTTATTTCTGCAATAGTGGCAAACATAAGGATTGTTCTTATCTCGATCCGTGTATGCTGACTTTGGAGGTTGATATACTTCTCTCTTTTGAACCTTAACTGCCGGTGAAGGTATTTCACTTTTGCCATCAGTGGAAATCTTTTGTTGTGAAGAATCACTAGCCTTGACAAATTTTACCTCTTTGCTAATACTTTGAGCATCTATTCCCTTATAGCCCAATCCTCGTGTATCACGATGATTTTTACTTGCTCCTAGCATAGTGGTTAATTTGCTTGAACTAGTATTGAACTTTTTCAAGTCATTTTCCAACATCTTGATTTTATTAAGAGCAGTAGCTAAATCAGCCTCAAGACGTTTTTCCTGAGCGAGAAAAGCGTTTCTCTGTCATCAAAACATATTTGCTGAGAGTTAATCCTTGCTTCAGTTTCTGCAAGTTTCTCTTCCAACAAAAAGTATTTTTGATAAACATTATCACATTCAAGTGACTTTTTACTCAGGTTTTCCTCGAAATCTTTGAGGATCGATTCGCAAGAGCGATTCCAACCATAAAGACATTAGTAAATCCTTTTCAATTTCTTGTTTTCAGGACAGAGAGGAGTCAGAAGAGGTGTGACATGAGAAGTTGTAATCTTCTTAATTTTGAACGAATCCAAAAACTTAACATACACTGAGACTTCCTCATCAACATCTCTATCAATATCTGAATCACCTTGATCAAAAAGTTCATCCAACTGTTCTTATAGGCGTGTTTCCCAATCAACAGTTTCTACATTCGGAGAATGTTTAGATATTGACTCAGATGTGACAGTTCTCTTAGGTGAATTCAAGCTTTGAAAATCATCTGGTGATTTCTGACCTGGTACGTTATTAGAGATAGACTCGTCCATAATAATCAGATTGCTACAAACACATACTTATGAAGTCTTTAACGTGTTTGCTTGCTCTGATACAAATTGAAAAAGAGGGGGTACAACAACCACACCCAATATTTCGTTCGGCAATCTGAATAGACAAACTCCAATATACTTTCAAGAGAATCAACTAGACAGTCAGACTCAATCTAAAGAAAAGTATATCAAAGAGTTTTATATCTATATCTCTTAATTCAATCTGCAATCGGAAAATAGGAATTTGCGAGCCCGATTGAATATAAGAGAAATAACTTGAACGGTACCAAAGACCAATGTTCAAGGATCAATCAATTTCAATAAACAACCAAAGGTTGGATTTCCCAATTAATCGATTCAATGCACAACCTGTGATATTTCAATTACATAACAAAATATAATGCGGAAAAAAAATAACACAGATACCAGAATTTTGTTAACGAAGAAACCGAAAATGCAGAAAACCCCCGGGACCTAGTCCAACTTTGAACACCACACTATATTAAGCCGCTACATATACTAGCATACTACCAATTAAGTTCGGATTGGAATGTAGTTGAGACATAATCAATCTCACACTGATCAAGGTACAGTTGCGCTCCTTACGTCTCTGAACCCCAGCAGGATTCTACGCACTTGATTCCCTTAGTTGATCTCTCCCATAACTAAGAGTTGTTATGAACCAAAGTCGAAGACTTGATAAAAAAATCTGTCTCACATAGAAAAGTCTATTGGAATAGATAAATCTGTCTCCCACGGAAATACCAACGAGTTTTGTTCCATCTTTTGATAAATCAAGGTGCACATAAACCAATTGATAAACCGGACTTATATTCCCGAAGAACAGCCTAGTATTATCAATCACCTCACAATAATATTAATCATATGGTAGCGAAACAAGATATTGTGGAATCATAAACGATGAGACGAAAATGTTTGTGACTACTTTTTATCTTGCGTAACGGAGATTATATCTAGAGCAAATCTTAGAGAAGATAGTACTCAATACAATAGAACAAAGCAAGATCAGAACACGCAACTACAGAGAAAATAGTTGGGTCTGGCTTCACAATCCCAATGAAGTCTTTAAGTCGTTAAACTACAGGGTTTCGTGAAAAACCTAAGGTTAAAGGAGAATTGACTCTAGTCGCAACTATTATTGTTAGAGCATTGCTCGGTTTAACTCGCAAACGTTGCTATCTCAAGCTTGTTTGTCAAGTTTAGTTGCCAAAACTATAAGTCTTGATTTCTAGTCTACTTATAGCTAGGTCTCGGATTAGTTTTCCCATTTGATAGAGTTCTCCTTTATATAGTTTTCAAATCAGTGTTTGCAATCTAAGTTACCTTGGTAACAAAGCATTCAATATTCACCGTTAGATGGAAACCTGATTAAACCTAAGCTAATATCTTTCAACCGTTAGATCGAATTTAGCTTGTTATACACAAATGAAATGTGCCCTCATTTAGGTTTATGTAACCGTACCTAAACGTGTATACCATGTTGGCTCAACAGTAGTTAACCGAGGTTAGCTATATGAACACTCTCATATCAACCTTATTCATCTTAACCATAACTAGTTCAAATGACTCAAATGAAACTAGTTAAAGAGTTGTTCAATTGCTATATTCTCATAGAAGTATACAAGAACACAATTGAAACAAAATCCGTTTTGATTCACTCGAACCAATTCATGAACATTATAGCCACGGTTTGCAAAGAATGCATTCCTTATTATATAAATGTATTTGTTCATGTTACAACTGATTTTAGAACTTTAACCATTCAAGTATGCAAACGGGTACGCATACTTGAAATAGCCGGACCAAGTTTGGTTTTCGCCAGTATGCGAACGGGTACGCATAACTCCAAACCCAGCAGAAATTTCCGGTCACAAACCTTACGCCAGTATGGGTACGGGTACGCGCAGTTAGGTTCCCGAACTTATCAAACCAACAGGTACATATACGGGTATGCATACTATGGTTCCCGGACATGAATCACACATATGCAAGAGTGCACAACATGTTTATAGTCCAATGTTTGTTAAGTGTTCTAAATTCTATTTCAATCATTGAAACATTCTTAGAGGTTGACAATAGCCGTTTTCACACACTGTTAGCATCAAAGCAATTTTCAAGTTATTGAAATAATCATAACGAAACATTCCAAGTCTATATCAAATGATTGTATCACACAAACCATGTTAGATGTTACTCGGCGATTTTCACATGATCATCTTTTAACTTTCGTCAAGAATATAAGATGAACTTGGTTGAAGCGAAATCTTACCAACACATATTTTGAGAAATATGTAAGCGAGTTAAACTCAGCTCGAAATCTCAAATGTGTATAATTGAAAACGATAGTAATACGACTTTTGTATCAATATAGGAGATATGGTAGAAATAGACTTTCCAAGTGATAGATGAGTTTCAGTCTTCACATACCTTTTGTTGATGAAGTTCCACAATCTCTCCTTAGTATTTCTTCGTCTTCAATTGATAAACGTCGTGATGTCTAATGCTCAACTACAAAATCTATCCTAGTCTGAGACATTATATGTAGACTAGAAATCAAGACTTATAGTTTTGATCACTAACATTGACAAACAATCTTGAGATAGCAACGCTTGCGAGTTCGACCGAGCAGTGCTCTAACATTGTGGAGATAAAAAAAATGAATATCTCTTAAAAGATGACAAAACCATACAACTTCAGCTATAGTATTAGCCAGAGACCTATACCCTGCTTCTGTTGAACTTCTAGCAACTCCATTTTGCCTTTTGCTAGACCAGGATATTGGATTTGAGCCAAAGAAGATACAATGGCCACCAGTGGATCTTCTAGTGTCAACACAGCCATCCCAATCTGCATCACTGAAGCCATGAATAACTAAAAGCCCTTTTGTAAATAACAAGCCATAGTCAAGAGTGCTCTTTATATATCTCAATATCCTTTTAGCAGCAATGAACTGATTATCAGTTGGTGCCTGCATATGCAAACAAACCTGATGGACTGCAAAACCAATTTCAGGTCTTGTGCATGTCAAATACTGCAAAGCACCTACTAGAGACCTATATTCACTAGGATCTGACAGAATGGTGCCATTTGACATGGACAACTGAGAATGTAGAGATATAGGAGTGCTGCATGGATTTGCACCAGTCATATTGAATTTCTCAAGTAAGTCCAGAGCATACTTTGTTTGACTAAGAAAAAGTTGATCAGAACCTCTTTTCACCTGAAGACCAAGAAAGAAATGCAGATTTCCCAGATCCTTAATCGAAAAGTATGATTGAAGCTGGACAATAAATTGACTGATATAATCCTTTGAATTTCTTGTAATCAGAATATCATCAACATAAACTAAAATTATAGTGATTCTTGAGCCATACTTTTGCACAAACAATGAGAAATCAGCGATAGATGGTTTGAAGTCATGAGAGACTAGAACATTCAGCTCATACCAATCCCTTGGTGCTTGTTTAAGACCATAAATGGACTTGTGTAACTTGCACACATGATGTGGTTTATCTGGATCAACAAAACCAGGTGGTTGTTGCATATAAACATCTTCCTCTAAGTCCCCATGTAAAAATGCATTACTCACATCCAATTGCTTGAGTTGCCAATCAAAGTTGACATCTAGAGAAAGAATTAACCTGATGGTTGTGGGCTTTGCTACAAGACTGAAAGTTTATGTAAAATCTATGCCCTCCTGCTGGTGAAAGCCCTTAACCATAAGCCTGGACTTGAATCTATCTATAGTTCTATCAGCTTTATGCTTAATCCTAAAGACTCATTTACACCAAATAACATTGTAAGATGGAGCTGGATCAACAAGAGACCAAGTGCCTGCATCTTTTAAAGTTGTGTGTTCTTCAACCATTGAACTTTTCCACTGAGGTATTTTTATGGATTTAGAGTAGCATGTTGGTGTTTGAGGTGGTATAACTGAGATAACATTAGCAGATAAAACATGCTTGGATTAAAAACTTTGGGTTTAAAAATACCTCTTTCACCCCTTGTGATCATTTGATGAGAATTATAAACAACAGCTTCAGAGCATGAACTAGCAGACATAGTGATAGTATCTGAAGTAGTCTGACGAGGAGGAAGTATTGTTGAAGTAGTAGCACCATACAAAGTAGTGGCACTAGCAGGTGGTATATAAGCTGTAGAAGAAACAATAGTAGTGGCACTAGTAGGAGACATATCAGTTGTAGAAGAAACAATAGTTGTGGCACTAGTAGGTGGCATAACAGCTATATAGGAAACTGAGTCAATTGGCTTCAAAGGAAAACTGGTTTCATTGAAGACAACATGCCTTGAGATGTACACCTTTCCAGTTTTAGGATCTAAACACCTGTACCCCTTGTGCATTGAGATGTAGCCAAGAAACACACAATGTACACTTCTTGGTTGCAATTTATGAGTAGTATAAGACCTTATCCAGGGAAAGCAGGAAGAACCAAATGATCTGAGGAATGAATAGTCTGGAGTTTTAGCAAACAACTTATCAAAAGGTGAAATATAGCCTAAGCTTCTGACAGGAAGTCTATTAATAACATAATTAGCTGTCTGAAAAGCATCCACCCAAAACTTATCAGATAGTCTAGATTGAATCAAGAAAGTTCTACCAGCATCAACAAGATGCCTATGTTTTGATTCTAATACTTTATTCTGCTCAGGAGTATGTCGACAAAAAACCTCATGAGTAATACCATGTACACATAAAAAATCTTTCAGCTCATTATTTAAAAACTCACCACCTCCATCTGTTTTTATTGTAATAATTGAAGTTAAAGAAGATTTTCGACCATGGCCTTGTAATGTAAGAAAATGACTTTGAATTCATATTTATCATAAAGTGGGAATATTCAACAAAATATAGAAAAGTCATAAACAATGTTAACATAGTATTTAAATCCACTAGAAGAAGTTATAGGACTTGGACCCCATAAGTCCATGTGAAGTAATTGAAGTGGATATGTGGCTCTATGACCTGAAAAGGTAAAAGGAAGTTTATGACACTTTCCCAATTGACATTCATCACAAAACAGTGGTGTCTTTATTGTGTGTGACAAGTCTAGAGTTTGATAAACTTTTTGAAAAACTTGAAATGAAGGATGAACTAATCTTTGATGCCAAGTAGTTGCTGATGTGTTAGAGCATAGCTCGGTTGAACCCACCAAGCGTTGGTATGTCAAGCTTGGTTGTCATATTTTAGTGAATCAAAACTTATTGAAAGAGTCGCTTGATTATGTACTAGAGACAAATTCGTAAAGGTTAGATTAGAAAGACTAGGATTATGAGACATACAAGTATTACTCGAAGACTTGAAGAATGTGAAAAAGTAACAAGCTAAAAAGACGACATCATCCTTCCTCTTGAGGTTAGTAATATTTGACTCGAATTGTTTCATTCCTAACACATCTTTCAAGTCGTGCTATATTGAAAACATTACTGCAAAGCTGTGAATGATTATACTCTAGTAGTAAGACATGATCACATGATCATAGTGTTGAGGAATTAGGATACGAAGTATAACTTTGATCTTTTGAACTTCGTATATAAGACATCGACATAATCGTATGAATGCTATTGTGATTATGGGTATGGGTAAAGGTGAAGATTTCATCCTAGGAAACAATGTTTTCATTTGTTTAAAGGAAGTACATTCATGAACTTGTTTTATTGGTATTGTTATTCATTGCATATCTTTGGATTACCAATATGTGTGAGTTAGTAACCGATCATAACTTGTTGTGTATCTTGGTAAAACTAATCACAGTGCCTGACTTATGTATTGGTATGACTTTTATTAGTGTAACCGATCCTAAGTAATCACCTGAGATGGTATGATCGATATTTGTAATTGGTGTGACCGATCCTAGTAATTGGTGTGACCGATCACAAACGAGTTGTGTAATCGATCCTTGTAATTGGCGTAACCGGTCCTAGTAATTGGTGTAACCGATCCTGATAATTAGTGTAACCGATCCTAGTGACTTGTGTAACCGATCACAAGTAATACCATGAGAATATGGTAACCGGTCCTGGTAATTGATGTAACCGATCCTGGTAACTGATATAACCAGTCCCAATAAAAATATTAAGGTAGAACCAATCCTTGTGTTTGGTAAAACCGTAAACCCATGATTAGTGATTTGATATTTGATCAATCACATAGTTGTCTTGGAATACAGATGAACCAATTCTAAACTTGTTTTGAAGTGTGGTATAATCGATTCCAAGATTATAAATATGAAAGAGGATTTACAAAGAAAAGATGTCGACATACTTTGAACATGATCAGTAACTCTTATCTTTTATTGTTCAAAGATATACCTTAATAACTCAAGGAGATCCCGGACCGAAATAAATTAAGAATCTTTTAATTAAGGTTATTAGTTTTATATGCTTTTAATTACCAGCAATTAAATGCATAGCTCTGGAAAATAAAAATTGGTAATGTGCATTTACTAATTGGATATTTTCTAGTGAGATTTAGGAAATATTGGACAAAGTATTTCCAGGAATTATGAAAACCGATTTGGGCATTTATTGCATATCTTGAGAATATTCGATTTTGGAAATTCCTTGGTGTCCGAACATCCTTGGTCTATAAATACCCAAGTTTGCATTTCGAGCAAACTATCCTCAAAGCCAGGCAAACTTCATCTTTTTGTTGTTTCTGGTAGAGCCGTCTATTCGGAGAGGAAAGTACCCTAATTAGGAGAAATCTTACGACCGCTCGTTTAAAGACTTCTGTGGGATCAAGAAGCGATCTACGAGTACCATTGGTGGGAAACTGGATAATTGCAGTTTATTTTAGTTTTCGATTGATTTGATTGACTAATAGTTGTTGAACTTTGATTGCACCTAGTTTGTTTATTCTTGAGAATCTTCTCTTCTGATATAAGATTCACTCAAACTAGATCGAAGTATCGACGGGATCTTTAGAACTGTTTGTAGATCTAAAGATGTCTTGTGATAATTCATTGTTAACAGAATTTGTTCTGTGCGTGATTGATCACAAGAGATTCAAGTGGTGTTGTGCAGGTTTAATTGAAGATTAAAGAAGATTTCTTATTTTGTTTCTATATCTTTGGGTGTGCACAAACCTTGATCGGCTTGGATCCGATTAGAATCGGATTTATTCGATTGATTAGTTGTGTAACATCGGCATCACCTTATAGTTTCCTGTTTGATTCTATATTGATTGATTGCAAATTTAAACTATGCTACTTCGGTAGTTGTTGGATAGATTGATCTAACTAGGCAAAGGAGTTTATTGGTTAAACGGAAGAGGCTTTGCATATGACTTGAGATATCTTCATCTGAAAGAATCAAGAGAGTTGTTACCAAACAGATTTGTTGTTCCTTACTGTTTGGAATACGATCCAAAGGAATTGTTCCAGTGTGTGCACTTATTGAATGTCGGAAGCGCGTGGATACTGAAGAAACTAGGTGAACTATAGGTTTAGTTGTTTGGTCTCAACTATACGAAGTTTGTTAGATTTTGTATAGCGGCTTAATTTTGTGAGTATTCAATTCTGGATTAGGTCCCGAGGTTTTTCTGCATTTGTGGTTTCCTCGTTAACAAAATATTGCTGTGTCATTTACTTTATTTTTCCGCAATTATAATTATTGTTATTATAATTTAAGGTAAATCACACGAACGTTAACTTCGTATTACTTGATAGTGATTCTATAGAGTTTGGTTAAGTCCGAATCTATTATCAAGTAATCACACTTTGATTGTTGTATTGTCTCGATCTCGTATCCATAGACGATCACACAAAGTGTGAATACCGATTTGTAGTATTGTCTCGACTTTGTCCATAGACAATCGCTTTCGGTAAGAGGACTTATAGGTGGATAATTTAAAGATTGTGGTGTATTTGGGTACCCTCTTCTTTTCAATTGGTATCAGAGCAGGCAAACATGAAAAGATCTAACAATCTGTGTTTGGTGCGATCCAACCTATAAGAATTGAATTCGATGGATGATTCAGTTAACGTACCACCAAGATTTAATGGGACAAATTACCCACTATGGAAATCTGTTATGAGAATTTTTCTTCAATGCCGAGATTTTAATACTTGGTTATTAATCGAAGACGGATATCAACGACCGAAAGTGGAATATTCGGAAAACGAGTTTAAACGCCTAGCGTTCTATACTTATGAAGAAAGAGCTCTTGCAAAGCAGAATTCTGATGGTTTTAATGCCATAATACATGCAGTAAGTCATGATCTTCTACATCATGTTCTGTCATGTGAAACTTCCATGGAAGCATAGGAAACTCTTAAGATTGTATTTGAAGGGAATGATTCCGAAATAGAAGCACGACTTCTTTCTCTATCTTTCGAATGGTAATACCTTAAAATGGATGATAACGATACCTTCGAGGAGTTTAACTCTAAACTTTTTGAGATTATCAATGCTTCTTTCTCTCTTGGAAAGGCTATACCTGAAAAGGAAATAGTATGCAAAATTCTCAGATCGTTACCATCCAGATATGAGTCTAAGAAACATGCTATAATAGAAGCCAATGATCTTTCTATACTTTCTCGAAGTTCTCTTGTAGGAAAGTTGAAGATCTTTGACAAAGAAACTCTGCTGAATAACCGAAATATTGGGTATAATGTCTCAGCTAATACAAATCAATCTTCGAAAGAAGTATGTATACACAAGACTGAGAAACGTTGTCAAGAGGATGAAAATACTTGTTGAAAAAGTGCTTAACTCAACAATTGTACTCCTAACACAACGGATTAAGGATGCCTTATTGAAAGATAATACTCATCCTGATACATTATCTTTTTGTCATGAAAAAGGTAATGAAGAAATCCCAATGTTTCAAATGCCGTAGGTTCGGACATATGGCAAAACAGTGTTCTAGCAGAAAAGCTCAGAAGTGAAATAAGGCTTATGTCTCTACCCTAGATGATATCCTGGAGGAAAAACACTTTGAAGGAATATATAACTGTAATGCACTTCTAGCCAAATATAACAGTGATATACCCTGTGAGTAATCAACTCCTAAAGATCTGTTTAGAAAAACTTGAGTTGGGTATTAAGGAAAATCAAAGATTAAGTCTAGAACTTGAAAAACTTATGATACCCCTGTCAGATAAAAATCAAGAGGTAAAATCTGAGCAAGAAAATTTGGTTGATAAACCAAAAAGGTCAGAAGGTAAATCTTCTGGTAATAGGATAAGTTCTTTATGTGGAGAAAACCACTGCAATCTTCCATGGAAATCTCCAACAAAATAAATTCATAAAAGCACTTCGCAAGGGAATAAAGATTTTGAAGGCTGATGAATTTATTAGATCTCAAAAGGAAGTTGCAGACTCTTACAATAACAAGAGAAAGAAATAACACAAAGAAACGCAATCTATTGTGTTTATGAATCATCCTAATGATGTATTTGTTGTCTATGGTGAGATTAATCCTCACCTCAACACACACTAATTGTTTTGAAAGATGAATCCTCACTTGTTGCCCAAAAATCTTGATAGTGAGGAGGCATAAAACTGGGCAGAATGTGCAAATCTGTTCTTTAGGTAACAACAAGCTCATAATCGATATCTTTTACTTTTGGGAAAAATATATTCGGTTTCCATAAACCCAATTATATCACCCCTTGATTTTCTCCCATTTATATTATATACTCTTCTTGTCCGAAAGAAGACTATCTTGCATCTATGGAGAAATCGGTAAAGGAAGGGTCATCTTTTGATGATTTAGCACTATGTGCATCGGTTATGACTGGAACTCATGATGTCTCTCAACATGATAATCTTCAAGATTCTATAGGAAAACAGATTCTTACTGTTAGAAGTTGCATTAGACACCATGAGCTGATGATAAAGGATTCAAAATAATTACTAGCTGATCTTCATTCTTAACTGTTTGAGATGAACAAGTCTACCACTAGAAAAGGAAGTGCTCAAAAGAATTTGAATCCATTATTCGATTGCAATCCTCACAAGACTTGTAATGAGAAGAAAAATAGACATCAGTTTTTGATTTATTTCAATTATTGTATAAGGTCTATTTCTGAATAAAAACTATCTATTATTTATAAAATTATTAGTTTATAATTTTTCGTGTGATAGTTTTCCGATTACATATCCCGTGCTTGAATGCTTTATATTATTGCTATGTGTTTATGGGATGTTTGATTTCGGTTTTCACAACCTTAATATTCGATCTCATATGTGAGAACCCTTATGGTTTGTGTGGCTTTTTGATTTAGCGGGATTAAGTTCTAGCCCATGTTGGTAGGCTTTATCAAAGGATCATAAGGTGTTCCGATTGAGACTCATATTTAAAAAGTCACAATGTGTTAAATCAATTTGTGTTTACATGAGTTTTGTTTAGCATAAACATATGTGTTTTGGGTTTTCAACTTTTGTTATTGGCATGCATTAGTTAAAACCGATTCAACCTTTCTCTGGTAAAGGTTGCCTTTGTTGCTGTTCTTTTGTTCTTGCGAGAGGATGACAACACAATGGGGGGGATTTCTAACTTCAACTTGCGCTTAATGATATATCTTTCTGGGGAGAAGAGGATGTGGAATCTGAGGTAACGAATTTGTTAGTTAATCGTTTTCTTGTTTAAGAAAAGCCTGATTTTATTGTATATATTTTTCTTTTGCTTAACAAAATTCGGTACAATTGATGTTTATTCCATTATGTGTGTATGGATGTGTGTGTGTGTGTGCGATTCAATTGTTTCCGGTTGAGAAAAATTATTTTTTGATATTTTTCTTTATTGTTTGGTATCAAATGTTTTTGGCTTAACGAAATTTCGGTGCAATTGCGGTGCTATATTGTCTATGTTTGTTTCAATTGCTTCCGGTTAAGAGAAATAATTATGCAAGTCAATTTATTTGGTTTGTATGTATTTTTTATGGCTTAACAAAATACGGGATCATTAGTTTAGTCCAATTCGATTCCGGATAAGAGAAACTAAGTTAATTCTGATCTTAGTTAAACTTATCAAAGTGAAGGATTCGGTTATACAAGTCTAATCTAATGCCTTGACAAGAAATACTAGTTAACTAACCTAGTACTTGTATTGTCTAAACTGAAAGGTCTAAGTTATTGTCTGAATAATTAGAGCATGATGAGAAAAATAGAGTTATTTCTGATCTTTATTTTGGTCTTATCAAAATAAGCGATTGTATTTGTGCAATCGGTTTAGCAAGGGAACTAAGTTTCTTAGTCAATTTGTTAAACTATGAGGGAAAATTGCTTCGGGAAATTGTTTCCTTAATAACATATTAAAACCAAATTACTTGTAGTTTCAGTTTTGATATTGGTTATCTAAAATGGTATGTGAAACCTTCGTGCTTAACTCTTATAGGTTGTACAAGTCATTTTGGATTTGTAAGATCCTTTCGGTTTGACCTTTATTTGCTCGAACCTTTGTCATTTTGTGACAAAAAGGGAGAGAAATATATGGAGTAAACAAGTGATTTGTAATCACTACGGAAAGGACAATTGTGCTTAAACGTTATATCTAACGAAAGAGTAAAGCATTGACTAAGGGGGAGCAACATATCATATTACTATTGTAGTTATCTTGACTACAAAAGGGGAATAACAAAGATGTTCGGATTGAAAATCTACCTAGCTTACCTTTAGGGGGAGTATAAGCTTTGTTATTCAAATGTCAACATCGACATTTATGGATTGAATATATGCAGGTTATTGTGCTGTTGAAACTTGGAATCAAGCTTATGTGTAATGAATTCTTGTAATTTGTTTATCCATATGTATTAAGAGTTTTGTCACTAAAATTGACAAAGGGGGAGATTGTTAGAGCATAGATCGATTGAACCCACCAAGCGTTGGTATGTCAAGTTTGGTTGTCATATTTTAGTGAATCAAAACTCATTGAAAGAGTCGCTTGATTATGTACAAGAGACAACTTCGTATAGGTTAGATAAAAAAGACTAGGATTATGAGACATACAAGTATTGCTCGAAGACTTGAAGAATGTGAAGAAGTAACAAGCTACAACGACGACATCACCCTTCCTCTTGAGGTTAGTAATATTTGACTTGAATTGTTCATTCCTAACGTATCTTTCAAGTCGTGCTATATTGAAAACATAACTGCGAAGCTGTGAATGATTATACTCTAGTAGTAAGACATGATCACATGATCATAGTATTAAGGAATTAAGATACGAAGTATAACGCTTATCTTTTGAACTTCGTATATAAGACATCGACATAATCGTATGAATGCTATTGTGATTATGTGTATGGGTAAAGTTGAAGATTTCATCCTAGGAAACAATGTTTACATTGGTTTAAAGGAAGTACATTCATGAACTTGTTTTATGAATCGAAAGGGAAATCGCTAGGCTTATTGGTATTGTTATTCATTGCATATCTTTGGATTACCAATATGTGTGAGTTAGTAGAACCGATCATAACTTGTTGTGTATCTTGGTAAAACTAATCACAGGCTTGGTAAAACTAATCACAGTGCCTGACTTATGTATTGGTATGACTTTTATTAGTGCAACCGATCCTAAGTAATCACCTGAGATGGTATGATCGATATTTGTAATTGGTGTAGCCGATCCTAGTAATTGGTGTGACCGATCACAAACGAGTTGTGTAATCGATCCTTGTAATTTGCGTAACCGGTCCTAGTAATTGGTGTAACCGATCCTGGTAATTGGTGTAACCGATCCTAGTGACTTTTGTAACCGATCACAAGTAATACCATTAGAATATGGTAACCGGTCCTGGTAATTGATGTAACCGATCCTGGTAACTGATATAACCAGTCCCAATAAAAATATTAAGGTAGAACCAATCCTTGTGTTTGGTAAAACCGTAAACCCATGATTAGTGATTTGATATTTGATCAATCACATAGTTGTCTTGGAATACAGATGAACCAATTCTAAACTTGTTTGGAAGTGTGGTATAATCGATTCCAATATTGTAAATATGAAAGAGGATTTACAAAGAAAAGATGTCGACAACTTTGAACATGATCAGTAACTCTTATCTTTCATTGTTCAAAGATATTCCTTAATAACTCAAGGAGATCCCGGACCGAAATAAATTAAGAATCTTTTAATTAAGGTAATTAGTTTTATATGCTTTTAATTACCAGCAATTAAATGCATATATCTGGAAAATAAAAATTGGTAATGTGCATTTACTAATTAGAGATTTTCTAGTGAGATTTCAAAAATATTGGACAAAGCATTTCCAGGAATTATGAAAACTGATTTGGGCATTTATTGCATATCTTGAGAATATTCGGTTCTGGAAATTCCTTTGTGTCCAAACATCCTTGGTCTATAAATACCCAAGTTTGCATTTCGAGCAAACTATCCTAAGAGCCATGATAGACGCATTTATGTGTCTATTTTCATCTCTTTTGTGTATACTGTTAGTACCCATTTCTGTACTAATTTTGGTATTTTATCCCTTTGTAGGTGTTTTTGGAGGAATAGGCTTTTGCGGCAAAATTGGCTCGAAAGTTGTTAAAGGTACCTGGGAGGACATTTGTTATTCAGACTTTCATTTTGGATAAGGGGTAACCCATTTCCAAGCAGCTGCTAAGCACAGACCGGGACTGGATTGGGGGAAGTCACATTTCTTCACATTTTCAAAAACAGAAAACTGGCGGGAAAAATTTCTTTTCACAGACGGATTTAGGGTTGGATTGTTGATCGATTTTTATGGAGATTAAAGGGCTGAATTTGATTGGGTTTGCTCCTATGGACCTAACAGGCGAGGTAAGGGTGTTGGAATGGATCCAAAGTGGCTAGAACTCGAATTGGAGGCGTTTAAAATATCACGGTTTATTTTGGGCAAGTTTCTTGGTTTATTTATGGAAACTCACGTGAAGAAGAGGAAGGAAACTCTTCTTAGAGATTTAATTCTATCACAGGAAGAGTTTGGACAGCTTGGATTGACTGAGGCGACGTGCAGCTGATGAGAAAAAGGAATTATCGTGACTTGTTTGGGAGGAAAAAATCAAAGATATTCTCGATTTTTCCTTACTCTATTATGTATAAAAGGGTTAGTACGAATCCTAGGAAGGAAGGGAAGACCTTAGGGGAAAGTTTAGAGCCTTAGAGAAGCCAGAAAAATCATTAGAAGAAGATCGGGTTTCTGCTGCTGCTGCTGCCGGAGAAGACGAAGAACACAGAACAGCGGAAAAAGAAAGTCGCAGAAACTGTGACCGTAGCTTTCAAATTCTATACCCATTGTAACAATTTTTCCAACAGTTAGCTTCAGTTCGCAACAGTTTCTTCTGTAACAGTAGGTTCTGTAACAATTATATTAGTTACAGAATCCGCTGCTTAGTACTTTTCACTCTTTTAATCAACTTTTGAACACCAAAGATGTATTTTGAGCAAGTGGTTAATATGAGGAGCTAAACCCCTTAGCCGAGGCGACGGAGGAAGCCATTGTTCCATGAAAAGTGGTATAGTTATATTTTAATTATTTATTGCAATTATTTTACATGATTATTTGCATAGAATTTAAAAGAAAAATTGGTTTTTATTGAGTAGTTGTGAAGTGTTTTGATGGGACATGCTTGGTTTTAATACTTTTGATGTTTCATGCTTCGTGCTTACAATTATTACTTCAAAAATCTATTAAAGGCAAAATATTAGAATCACTTTAAAAGAAAAAAATTGCATGAATATTGATTAGAATTTATCACTTAATTGGTCAATTGGTGGAATCCAGAGTCTCGGTATTTTCTTATTATTGTTGAAACAACTTTATTTAATTTTCGAAAATCCTTCACAAGCCCGAGTTGAACGAACTCTACTTATCACTTTTTACAACAACTTAAAATTCACATAAGTTTTTGGCGCCGCCGACGCGGACTTGTTTTTAGGGTTTTAGATTTATTTTATTATTTATTTATTTTTTTGTTCTATTTTACGCTTTTGGGTATTTGTCTTTTGTCTACAGGTTTTTGAACGTAAAGAAAAAAATTGAGCCAAGGAGTTTGGTGATTTCGTAAAGACTTGGAGCAAAAGATTAAAGCGAAAAGAACGGAAAAGAAGACAACTTTATTTTAGTTATTTTTATTTTTTATTTTTATTTTTATTTTTATTTTTATTTATTTTTAGGGTTTTTTTTTTTTTTTTTAAAAAAAAAAAAAAAAAAAAAAAAAAAAGAAAAAAAAAATTGTATTAGGGTTTCTTTATTATTTTGTAATTTTTCTTTTCTTTTTTTGGACTTTTTGGGACTTTGGACCCTTTTTTTATTTTTAATTTTTATATACCCTATGAAAGGGTATCCTTAAATATAAAAACTGTTTGCAGAGAAGGAGGACAATTACGATATTGTCTCTGCACCTTGGGTTCGTACACTGACACAGGAGTCAGTTGCCCGAGTCGACTACAACCGATTCATCCCCCGTCTGGAACGGGAGGTAAGATTCTGAACACTCGCGAATCCCATGTCAGCGAGTTACTGTATTCTTTAAGGTACATATATGATGAGGAATTGAATACGGACGTTTATTTTCCTAGTAAAGGGCAAGGCCTGGCCATACAAGATAAGGGTTCGTATTTCATCACCGTTCTCTTCTTGCCCGCCTTAGGAAAACAATACCGAACGCGAACCTAAGCTTAAAATATTGACTAGAACGAGACCGATAGGGTAACGAGCTTATAGGAAAGTCGTTCAAAAGGATCGTATTGGGTATCTTGTTAGCCTAACTCAAAGTTCAGGAAGATTACTGTAAGTCGATTAGAGCAGCCTTGTAACCCAGGGAAGCGTTGCCAAAGAGGTGGGGGTATCAAAGCTCCTCTGAGCTTCTCCTACTTCTCTTCGACTTACTTTATTCGGATCGTCCTACGAGGTTTGCTAAAATTATACCCAGTTGCCTCTTGGAAGAGTAGAAGCTGGTCTAGAAACAATCTAAGTGGAGCCATCATGCTTTTTGTTTGCTAGAAATCAATAGGGTTGATTTGGTTGAGTCGTCCTTGATTTGCGATTGATTATCCTTCAAATTTAGAGAATTCTTGTATACCTGAACGTAAAAGAGACGCCCTAGGTAGATTTGTTCAAGAACAACCTAGCAGTTCTAAGCGTCTCGATTACCTTGACCTAGAAGGTCCGATTTTCGGAGAGTCCTGTTTTGAACGTACTCCTTTTACTGAGGAGAGAATCCCCAATACCCCGATAGCACCAGAAATGGCTACTTTGAAAGCTTTATTAAATCCGACTAGGACTACTCGTCCCTCGTGTATTAAGTTAGCTGACACAGAAGCCACCTATGAACTTAAACCTGGGACCATACAGATGCTCCCAATCTTTTTAGAGAAAGAAAATGAAAACCCCTATTTCCATGTTAGGGATTTTGAAGAAATTTGCAGTACCCTAAGAATTAGAGGCTTAGATGATGATACTTTGAAACTTAGGTTATTTCCTTTTTCCCTGAAAGATAAAGCCAAATCGTGGCTGTATAGTTTGACTGCTGAGTCAATCGAAACATATGAACAACTTACATCTGCCTTTTTCAATAAGTTTTTCCGTAGGCATAAAACATCGTCTATTAGGAAGCAAATCTGCACATTCTCACAGTAAGAGGGAGAATCTTTGTATAGGTGTTTGGAAAGGTTCAATGATTTGTTAACACAATGTCCTCACCATAGTTTAGAAAAGGTTAGGCTAGTTCAGATCCTTTATGAGGGTTTAGATTATTCCACAATAACCACGGTAGAAGCTTTGTGTACAGGTGGGTTTGAGAACCAAACTGTTGATGCGGCAATGGCATTTTTGAATGAAGCCGCCGAAAAGACCCAACAATGGGAAAATAGTAGGGAACCCCGGAAAACAATTCTTCTAAACAGAGGAAACGTTAATAGGGTAGAAGGAAGCTATGAATCAGATGCCAAGATTGCAGCAATAGCTAAAAGGTTAGAAGCTCTAGAAATGGGTCGCACTAGTGGTAGATTGGAGCCTTTTTGGGAAGGCTAGAATTATGAAGAGCAAGCCAATGCTCTTTATAATAACACTAGATTCGATAATCGTCAGAAATTTGACCCATATTCAGAAACCTATAATCCTGGGTGGAGAAACCATCCGAACTTTTCATGGTCTAAGGGCCAGAATCAAGGTCAGTTTAGTAACTCTAATGCTCCCCCAGATTTTAGTTATGCTAAGAATCCTTCAGGGCCAGCTCAATTTCAGAATCAGTCGGATAAGAGAATCTTAAGCCTAGAGGAGTCTATCGTGTTGTTAACTCAGCAAACTGCAAAACTTCAGCAATCAGTAGAACAAAGTCTACAAGTTAGTAACAAGATAGGACAAGAAAATAGTCAGGCTATTTCCGAGTTGAGAACCCAGATTAGTTTGATAAATGAGTCTTTGAGAGAAAAAGGTAGGTTTCCTAGTCAAACACAACCCAACCCTAGAGGAGTTCATGAAGTAAATATAAAACAATTGAATGCTATTAGAACCCTTAGGAGTGGTAGAATTATAGACAACAAGGTAACCATGCCCGATAGTGAACCTACTGTAGTTCACCCCTCAGGATCTCACCCCTCAGGACCACCCATAGCTGAAGAGACCGATAAAGTTTCTGATGATGTAAATTCGGTCCCTGGGAGGTCGTATTTTGTACCTAGAGCCCCATTTCCACAGCTACTAGTACCAACAAAGAATGAATCCAACTTTAATGACATTATGGAGGTTATTAAGAAAGTTACCATAAACCTTCCGTTACTAGAAGCAATTAGGCAACTTCCGGCTTATGCCAAGTTCCTCAAGGATATGTGTACGCGAAAGAGAAAGCTTAGTGTCCTTAAAAAAGCCTTTTTAGCCTGTCATGTAAGTTCGATCATTCAGAACACCACAACTCCTAAGTATAAAGACCCAGGTGCCCCTACCATTGCTTGCACGATAGGAAAACACAGGGTAGAAAAAGCTTTACTTGACTTAGGAGCTAGTGTGAACTTACTTCCGTACCATGTGTACTTACAACTGGGACTTGGTGAATTGAAACCCACCAAGATAACACTGCAGTTAGCTGATAGGTCTGTTAAAATTCCTCGTGGTGTGATAGAAGATGTTCTTATTGAGGTCGACAAGTTTATTTATCCTGTGGATTTTGTAGTCCTAGATACACAACCTGTCCCTGACCCAGAGAATCAAATACCGGTGATTTTAGGTCTCCCATTTTTAGCCACGTCTAATGCCGTTATCAACTGTAGGACCGGACTTATGAACATATCCTTTGGTAATATGACCACTGAACTAAATGTCTTTAATGTTACTAGACAACCTTCTGATGATTTAGAGGAAGTGAATATGATTAGTACTTTGGTTCAGGATCTAGTTCAGGATAATTGGAACGACACTTTGTTTGGTGATTCTTTAGATGAATTTGATGAGACAATTATCTTAGGTAAGATAGATGACCAAACTTTAGACTAGAAGAAGCTCTCGAATATTTTAAGGACTCTACAAACCCAGAAATTCAGTCACTAGTGTTAGGTATTTCTGTGAGTAATGATGACTCTAAGTTTGGGGGTAGAGAACTGGAAGAAGCTCTTGATTATTTTAAAGACTCTGAGGATCCGGAAATTCAAGCAATAATTAGAGGTTTGTCTGAGAATACTGACTACCCTAATTTTGGGGGTAGTGATGGTCAAGTATCTTTATTAGAAGTCCCTAACTTGGGACTCGAGTCTAGTGTGCCTGAGTTATTACTTGAGTCTGTCCCAACTCCACAACCTGATCCTCCTGATACCATCCTGGAAGTGGGAAATCATAGTTCGGAAAAATATGTTTGTCAAGACACTCACATGAAGCCTAAGAGGGCGTCACAGATAAACCCAGTTGTCTTGCAAGAAAGTTTAGATCAGGTTGTGCTCCGTCTGTTAATTTTTCTAATCCTGTGCAGTTGTCTCATATTAGTGGCAGTGCTGTTTGGTTTTGATGACCCACAGTTATTTCGACTACTGATATATGATTTGAAAAATAATTAGCAATTTTATGGTACTTTATGTCTGGCTGAAGACCTGAAACTTAGCACTTCTTGGGAGGTAATCCATGCTCATGAACCACGGTAATATCTTTCCTTAACTCTTTTGCTTCAAATGGTAACAGTTTCTCCTTGTTCATGCTTTTAATTTTATATTTAGAACATTGAGGACAATGTTAGATTTAAGTTTGGGGGTATGGGAGAAACTTTTTAGTTGCGTTATAAACTCCAGAGCCTAGAAATTTATGCCTATTAAGGATGGCACTAACCAATCTAAGTGGATGGAAGCATTTTGGTTTAAGAGTTGAGGGACCAATCTGATTAGATGGAAACATCTAAAAGAGTCTATTCATAAAAGCACAGAGCTCAGGTGTTAGAAATAACATGATAGTTTCGCCATATCTCGTTGAGTCCTTTTCATTTCTATTTTTATTTTCTTTTCTTTTAAAAATATGTTTCTCTAAGTGATTAGGTGGGGCTCACGATTCAAGTTGTTACCAATGCTAGGGTGAAATAGAGTGATTGAGATACCAAAAAAAAAAAAAAAAAAAAACCCAGACCAATTAGACCAATCGGAATAAATTTTAACACTTGGATAGCAATATGTGTGTGTTCTCCCTGTCTCCGTCGCCTAAACAAGCATGGAATGCAGGATCCACGGGAATTACCATGTAATCTGCTGACAAGAAGCATGCGCTTGGATCCACAAGATCTAATCATGTCGTTAGTTCTAAAAAATTAAAAAATAAAAAATAAATGTGTGTTCAATAAATCGACCGCTGGTTCCCTTGTATATGCCAGACGAGTTGATCTAGAATTAGGATTATCGACCACTGGTTCCCTTATATATGCCAGTTGTGTTGATATTAGTCAGATCGGTATCTCAGTCCATTAGGATAGGTTCATCTTGGTGGAGGCCTTCAGACAGATATGAGAAAACACTGTTCACCTAGTCAACATCAAAACCAGCTATGTTTTTCTATATCCATCTCTTAATCTTTCCATGTGATTTGTTGACTCCGGATATTGATGTCCATAGTGAACCTATCTTAGTAGAGCTCTGTCACTTATATATGAATTTTAGTATACTTGAGTGCAAACTCATATACAGCAATTAGAATTTCGCATAAGGGTACTTCCTCCCGTAATCAATAAGTATGCCAACCAAGGAGGTTCTTTAGTGCATTCTAAGGTTCTGTGTAGATAGCTAGGGTCTGGAGTAAAGGTTTTGTGGGTACACCTCTGGTAAACCCTCCCGAGACTATAACTCGGCCACTAGGGCCACCTAGGGGTTTAAAGGCTTATTGCACATGCTAAGTGCAATCGACGATGCCTGCGACAGTGAGTTAGGATTTTATTTTGTATTTTTGATTTGCTCGGGACTAGCAAATAATAAGTTTGGGGGTATTTGATAGACGCATTTATGTGTCTATTTTCATCTCTTTTGTGTATACTGTTAGTACCCATTTCTGTACTAATTTTGGTATTTTATCCCTTTGTAGGTGTTTTTGGAGGAATAGGCTTTTGCGGCAAAATTGGCTCGAAAGTTGTTAAAGGTACCTGGGAGGACATTTGTTATTCAGACTCTCATTTTGGATAAGGGGTAACCCATTTCCAAGCAGCTGCTAAGCACAGACCGGGACTGGATAGGGGGAAGTCACATTTCTTCACATTTTCAAAAACAGAAAACTGGCGGGAAAAATTTCTTTTCACAGACGGATTTAGGGTTGGATTGTTGATCGATTTTTATGGAGATTAAAGGGCTGAATTTGATTGGGTTTGCTCCTATGGACCTAACAGGCGAGGTAAGGGTGTTGGAATGGATCCAAAGTGGCTAGAACTCAAATTGGAGGCGTTTAAAATATCACGGTTTATTTTGGGCAAGTTTCTTGGTTTATTTATGGAAACTCACGTGAAGAAGAGGAAGGAAACTCTTCTTAGAGATTTGATTATATCACAGGAAGAGTTTGGATAGCTTGGATTGACCGAGGCGACGTGCAGCTGATGAGAAAAAGGAATTATCGTGACTTGTTTGGGAGGAAAAAATCAAAGATATTCTTGATTTTTCCTTACTCTATTATGTATAAAAGGGTTAGTATGAATCCTAGGAAGGAAGGGAAGACCTTAGGGGAAAGTTTAGAGCCTTAGAGAAGCCAGAAAAATCATTAGAAGAAAATCGGGTTTCTGCTGCTGCCGGAGAAGACGAAGAACACAGAACAGCGGAAAAAGAAAGTCGCAGAAACTGTGACCATAGCTTTCAAATTCTATACCCATTGTAACAATTTTTCCAACAGTTAGCTTCAGTTCACAACAGTTTCTTCTGTAACAGTAGGTTCTGTAACAATTATATTAGTTACAGAATCCGTTGCTTAGTACTTTTTACTCTTGTAATCAACTTTTGAACACCAAAGATGTATTTTGAGCAAGTGGTTAATATGAGGAGCTAAACCCCTTAGTCGAGGCGATGGAGGAAGCCATTGTTCCATGAAAAGTGGTATAGTTATATTTTAATTATTTATTGCAATTATTTTACATGATTATTTGCATAGAATTTAAAAGAAAAATTGGTTTTTATTGAGTAGTTGTGAAGTGTTTTGATGGGACATGCTTGGTTTTAATACTTTTGATGTTTCATGCTTCGTGCTTACAATTATTACTTCAAAAATCTATTAAAGGAAAAATATTAGAATCACTTTAAAAGAAAAAAATTGCATGAAAATTGATTAGAATTTATCACTTAATTGGTCAATGGTGGAATCCAGAGTCTCGGTATTTTCTTATTATTGTTGAAACAACTTTATTTAATTTTCGAAAATCCTTCACAAGCCCGAGTTGAACGAACTCTACTTATCACTTTTTACAACAACTTAAAATTCACATCAAGCCAGGCAAACTTCATCTTTTTATTGTTTCTGGTGGAGCCGTCTATTCGGAGAGGAAAGTACCCTAATTAGTCGAAATCTCTTACGACCGCTCATTTAAAGACTTATGTGGGATCAAGAAGCATCCACGAGTACCGTTGGTGGGAAACTGGATAATTGCTGTTTATTTTAGTTTTCGATTGATTTAATTGACTAACGGTTGTTGAACTTTGATTGCACCTAGTTTGTTTATTCTTGAGAATCTTCTCTTCTGATATAAGATTCACTCAAACTAGATCGAAGTATCGACGGGATCTTTAGAACTGTTTGTAGATCTAAAGACGTCTTGTGATAATCCATTGTTAACAGACTCCGTTCTATGCGTGATTGATCACAAGAGATTCAAGTGGTGTTGTGCAGGTTTAATTGAAGATTAAAGAAGATTTGAAGACAAAGAAGATTTCTTATTTTGTTTCTATATCTTTGGGTATGTACAAACCTTGATCGGCTGGGATCCGACTAGAATCAGATTTATTCGATTGATTAGTTGTGTAACATCGGCATCACCTTATAGTTTCATGTTTTATTCTATATTGATTGATTGCAAATCTAAACTCTGCTACTTCGGTAGTTGTTGGATAGATTGATCTAACCAGGTAAAAGAGTTTATTGGTTAGACGGAAGAGCCTTTGCATATGACTTGAGATATCTTCATCTGAAAGAATCAATAGAGTTGTTACCAAACATATTTGTTATTCCTAAACTGTTTGGAATACGATCCAAAGGAATTATTCCAGCGCGTGCACTTATTGAATGTCGGAAGCGCAGGGATACTGAAGAAACTAGGTGAACTATAGGTTTAGTTGTTTAGTCTCAACTATACGAAGTTTGTTAGATTTTGTATAGCGGCTTAATTACGAGAGTATTCAATTCTGGACTAGGTCCCAGGGTTTTTCTGCATTTGCGGTTTCCTCGGTAACAAAATATTGCTGTGTCATTTACTTTTGTTTTCCGCAATTATAATTGTTTGTATTATAATTTAAAGTAAATCACACAAACGTAACTCCGTATTACTTGATAGTGATCCTATAGAGCTTTGTTAAGTCCGACCCTATTATCAAGTAATCACACTTTGATTGTTGTATTGTCTCGATCTCGTATCCATAGACGATCACACAAAGTGTGAATACCTATTTGTAGTATTGTCTCGACTATGTCCATAGACAATCACTTTCGGTAAGAGGACTTATATGTGGATAATTTAAAGATTGTGGTGTATTTGGGTACCCTCGTCTTTTCATGATGTTATAAAGCTAGATAAAGCTTTTGGTGTTGAAGACTTCGGAAACTGCATTGGATACAATCCTCCCTTATGTGGCTCTTGAAAAATGATCTTCCCATATGAGTGATCCTTAACATAAAAACCAATAGAATCAAATGTAATGGAACAATTATTGTCACTGGTGAACTTGTGTATTGAGAGAAGATTTTGTGAGGATTTTGGCACAAGCATAACATTGTTCAGATCAAAGTGATAAGAAGAGCCAATTTTAGATATGTTACCAATATGAGTTATTGGCATACGTTCTCCATTAGCTTCTTGTATCTCTTCCGCTCCTTCAAAAGGTGTTGCATGTGAAAGCTCATGTTCATCATTGGTAATATGATTGTTTGCACCAGAATCAGCATACCAAGGATTCTCACCCATGATATTTGCAGTGACAAGCATAACACTCAAATTCTGTGGAGTGTGGGTGTTTTGATATGCAAAGTTCAACCTGTGTCGACATTCTAAGGAAAGATGACCAACTCTATTACAGATTTGACAAATTTTGTCAAATATAAGTGGAGGATTTGAAGATGAAGGACCAGAAGGTCTTGCAGTGAAATTAGGTACAAAGTTTGGTACTGGATGCATTTGAAATTTAGAAAATCCTCTAGGATAGTATGATAGAGAAGGTCTGGTATAACCAAGAAAAGGTATTGAATATTTTGTTGCTTGAGTATAGTCTCTACCACTACCTCTGAATGATGAAGAACTAGGTCTAGCATTAGCAGCAAATGCTTTGGAGTTTGCCTCAGTTAACAAATCTTTTTGTTTGAATTGTACAATAATCTCTTCACTCAGAAGAAAATTGTGTAATTCTTTGGGTGTAACTGGTGGATTACGGATCCGAATAGATGTAGAGAAAGAACTATAATCTGATCCTAATCCATTCAAGATAGTAACTGCTAATTTATCATCATTGATCCTAGATCCAGCGGCAAAAAGTTCATCAGTAACTTTCTTGATTTCACTAAGAAAGTTAGAAACAGTAACTGATCCAAGTTTGAGAGATTGAAGCTTAAGACAAAGTTGGATCGAGTGTGCAGAAGAACTTCTAGCAAATCTTTCTTCAATTGTATCCCATAAATCTTTTGAAGACTCATCTCCAGCCACATAAGGAATGACAGACTCAGAAATAGACATCTGAGTAGTATCATCATCATGCCAAGCCGCATAACCAGGATTTACAGCATTGTCGAGAAAATACGGAGGACAAACAAGAGATCCATCAAGAAAACCATGGACCTTGTATCTTCTGAGGAGAGGAAGAAGAAGAGATTTCCAGTAAGTAAAATATTCTTTTTGAGTTTGTAAGAAAGAATTTGTGAGATTTGATTGAGAGGTACGTTGGAGATTCTTGATCCGTAGGTGTTAATGATTGAAATAAACGATGATGAAGAAGAATCAAATAAAATTGAAGAAGAAGAAATCAAGAAAAACTAAATCTGAAAAAAAAAAGGTAGCCATTAATGGCGGTTGTGGAAGTTATCATATGATACCATAGTTGTATTAAACAGTTGTATTAAATGTGAATCATTACCTTACAAAATACAAGGATAGTACACTCAAATACAGAAAGAGAAGGTGAAGAGTCGTACATACAGCCTGTAACAACTCACACTAACTACACTGACACAAACACGAGTGAGTCACACAAGTGCAAAGATATGAAGCACAGAAATGATGCTTCTGCTATTAAATTTATGTAGGAGAAGGGTACGCCATTTCAGACTTGTGTCCCTTTATGTAATTCTGCTCCAGAATCAATAGACCATTTGTTCTATAATGTCCCGTTAGTTCTGCGGTTTGGGATCAGATTTACTCCAAGTGGGATTATCTGTTTCACGATCTCGTATGGATCTGGATTGGATTAACTCTTTTTGTAGAATTTCTTCAGAGGAATTCAGTCAACACAAAGGGGTTTTCATTCCTTTTTTACTTTCGCAAATTCGGCTAGCTAGAAATGAGGTGGTTTTCCAGAATCAACATTTTAACTGTGATGCAGTACTGCAGCAGGCCTCCGTGAAGACCATTGAATATATGGCCATTTTGGGTCTTCATAGCTCTTTTAAGTCTGCTTATGTGGTTCGCAATGTTCAGTGGACTTATCCTGCTACTGGATACTATAAACTGAATACAGATGGTGCATCTAAAGAAAATTTCGATGCTAGTACAAGTGGAGTCATTCACGATGATATAGGGAGGTTTATTGTATCCTATGCAGCATACATACACAAAAACAACAGCAACATGGTGGAGCTCTGAGCAATCAGGAAAGGGCTACAAATTGCCAAGAGTTTAAACATACAAAAACTAGAAGTGATCAGTGATTCTCTTTATATTATCAAATTGTGTAATAAAGTATGTGTTGCTCCTTGTATTTTGCTAATATCCTGGAAAATATTTTTTTATCTTTCTGGTTCTTCCTATGATATTTCTATTAGGCATAATTATAAAGGCGGTAATTTTGCGGTTGATGCCTTAGCTAAAAAGGCAGTTAGTGATCAACTGATATGTACATGTATAGAATTCTCGCCTTCTTTTTTGTGTACTCTGGTAAATGATGATCTCAGAGGGAGGGCCTTCCTTCGGCTTGTAAGGCCCGTGTAGTTTTTTAATAAATATTTTCTTTACCAAAAAAAGAAGAGTCTCGGTTTATTCTTGATTAATTGAATGCCACATCTCCCGGCTCAGAGGGTCATTGGGGACTTCTTTAGTCCTCACACCAAATACTAGATATCAGAAGTTCTCCCCAATTCTCTATATAAAAATAGAGTTTTTTTTCGAGTTCTCTCATTAACCGAAGCTTCTGGTTGATTCTGGTCCCGCCATGATTATTTTTTTGGTCACTTTACAAGATTTCGGCTAATAAAATTAGAGGAGAATAATTTTTCTCCAAAATATATTTTTCGGCCAATCATAACAAAGAAATGAATTACCCAAAATAAGTAAATCTAATAAAATCTTATAATATTGACATGAATATATTAAAAAATCTGCTAGAATATATGTTATCCTAAAATTAAAAAGTTCATAAATAAACTAAAATAAAAATCACATCAAGATATACATTGTTCATCAAAATTCATCAAAAAAAAAATTAAATCCATCAAATAATAATTTAAAGAAAAATGTCCAATGTCCAAGTACAAGTTTTTTTATAATTAATTAATCCTATTACAATTCAAGTTACTGATCATTAAACTAACGAAAAATTTATGACTAAATTTAGATCAATAATTACAATTTAAAATCAAAATACAAAGAGTTATGAATGCTTACCCCTAGATTGAAACGTGCTTCCTCTACCTAGAAAAATCGGATTGTTAATCCTGTAGATTGACTGTTAATCTTGTACAATATCAAAAATACAAAATCGTTAATAAAGAAATCGTTGAGGTATTAAAACATGATATTGATTAAAACTTTGAGAACTTGAGAACAAAAACAATAAAAGAGAAATATAACCATGAATGAGTATCAATGTTATTTCTTAAAAAACTTTTACTTTCATAAAAATTAATTCTATTCCTAAACGAGTGAAAAAAATGCCAAAAATATTGTTGTGCCTATCCAAAAATATAAAATTATACGTAGTTTTTAATATATATTATTATTTTATTTATTTTTTGATATTCTGCATCCATAAATAACTAAAAAACATTAATTAGATTCCTAAACCGTGAGAAAATAGATACTCGGTATAATTTGTACAAAGAAATGTTGCAACAAGTAATTTTGATGACCAAAAATATAAAAACCGTAGATATTTTTAGATATGGGTTAATCTTATTTCCAAAAGAAAGTGCCATTTTTATGGAATATGTGGGGTTAGGTAGGTGTCTCTATATAAAGCATTCAAGTAGAAGCCAAACCCCATCATTTTCCCCTCTCTCTTCTAGCATTTTGCCTTGCCCAGGGTTTCTCTTTCTTGCGGTTCTGATTTTGTTTTTTATATTGATCTACTTTTATTTTCATTTGTTTGTTGTGCAGGTACCCTTGATCACGTACCGGGTGTAGCTGTTGTAGCCAGCGTAGTCAAACTATATGAAGCTGTAAAATCATTCTTCATCGCAACGTAATATCAACACCAATTTGATTTTTGATGTTTTTTTATTTGATATTACTGCTGATGTTTTTACTTTCATATTTTTATCGGTGCAACTTTTTTTGTTATTATATTTGCATCTCCGGGATAATAAAGTTTTACATGGTTTTGATTTTCATTGTTATAATTTTTTCTGTTTAGTTTTTCTTTGTGTAATACACGGATACAGTATAAAAAATTGTTTTTTACAGTGTATATTAGTTGGAGGAGGATTTGGAAGTACTTATACATGGTTTATTTATGATGATTTAAGACAGTGAATTCAATCTCTACAATTAGCTGTTAAAGTAATAATCATCAAAGTCATCCAACCTTGGCAACGAAGAAAGTAAATAGTGCTCCCCTTTATGTTTCTAACTCTAAGTCGGAAGTATATATATGTAGGAAAATCAAGTTCAGGTTTATATAGAGGGTATATATACCGGGTGTATGGAAAGAACGTTCAAATATCTTTTTCTTATGGGATTTGTTTATCAACTTATTTGGAAAATTTGGCAGACAAATGCTAATCTTCTTTGCCCTCATCTGATAGGTGAAGTCATTATTCTTCTTTGTCTTCTCAATTTATTATGAAGGAAACGCGAATAAAACGCTAAAGGATGAATCTGAAATTGACCAGGGAAGTAGTTGTTACCTTTATTTATTTTGTGCACTTGGTCTCGAATCCTGATTTTAACTTTCTGATAGTTTTTTTTTTTTGTGATGAACAAGGAACCTTTTCATTAATATTAATTCGAGGTTACAATGAATTTAAGATCGAAAATAAGAGAATACAAAGTAACAAGAACATACCGTAAAAATACAATACCGAGAAATCCGACAAGAGAAAGAGAAGGATTACCGGAGTAAGACAAATACAAGTATGAATAAGATCCGATTAAATCGGAAGAAAGATGGTTTTTCTTGGAATTAACTTCCAACCATTTAGTTTGTTTTTCTTCTATAGAAAGATGTGCTCCCAAAGTAGGAGTGATTTGCTCAAATCTCTTGTAACTAGTGATGAAGTTTCCGTCGTCAAAAAGACCACCTATGGAGATTCCGTCGCCGGATAAGTTGATGATGAAGATTCCAATGAAGATCCCGTCGGTGGAGACAACCAAGATGAAGATTTCGTCGTTGGAGAGCATGGAGAGCATCACTATTGATCTTAAAACCCAACCCAATAACCAAGAATCGACATTAAAGCGAAGATAAACCTCAAAAGAGTAGATAAAACCACCATAACGGTGTAGATAAGTAGGAAACATAATAAAAATTACACTAAACTACTAGCTAACCTAGAAAATAAGGAATAATGAAGAAATCTGCCAAGATCTAATCCATTTTGGACTAGATCTGAGCAGAAAAAGGTTGTTCTTGTTGGTTTTGTTGGAGAAAAATGAGTGGGTGAGAGAGAGAGGAGGAGAGAGGTTTATCGATTGGTTAAACCTTTAAGATGTTGATATTCTGGTAGCTATCTCTTTATCAATCAGCTGTGAAGTTTAGGGATCAAAATGGTGTGATTCAATTGATTCGACCAGAAAGCTAAAATCCAACTTAGCATAGAGACGTATATTTTTGCTTTTTGCAATTGTTTAACTCTTGACTATTTGTTTTTGGAAGTACACTAATAAATCAATTAGTCTTTAGATGCATACTCTAGTTGATTGTGCTGTCAATTTTTAAAGTTCATTTTAATGGTTTTGGAAGCACACTCTTTCTTTGATAATATATGCTATCTGCGTTTCAAAAATGCGACAAATGCGTATGACATCATACTTTCGTCAAATAAATTGGCCTACGTACAAATGGACGTGGAATTTTGAAAAGAATTTGTGTTTATAACATTCTACATGAATCTTTGTTAATTTGACGTGTCCTGATTTTTAAAAGATGCTTGATCCATGCATGAATCATGACTAATGCGGTGGCAATTTGCGTGCATTGATCATGATTTATTTTATTTTTTTCTTTTTATTTGCAAATAAAGATAAAGTAGGTAGCAAATATATATATATATAGAGAATTAAATGTGTATATGCGGTTCAAAAGAATCTTATGCTAGATGTATCTACTGGCTCCATTAATGTTGACCTATAATTACCTTTTTTTAAGAAAATTTTCAAGAATTACGTATAATTTTGAAAAACATTGAACGTTTTTTCTGCTCACCCATAGATTAGTTTTTGGCCTGGGAGCATGCATAACTTTGACGAAGGTCTGAATGGTGAGGACATGGGAAACTAAAACATTGAACGAAAATAATGTTTGCGATTGGATATAATTTTGCTTCACAAAAATGTAGGTGGTTGTGATTTTATAGTTTCTTCGAAAATAACAGTTCCCTCGAAAGTAACTAACCATTAACATTGAACATGGAGAACAAATACATGCAATTATACGTAAAAGCCAAAACCTTGAGGAGCAAGCTATAATAATTATGTCAAGCTTGCTGGCTTCTATTTTCAATGGAAATTATTGACCTGTTCCTGGAAATCCAAAACTACCTTTTACGTACCTAGCAAAAAAGCTACATTGCTAATAGGGGTACCAGATTATTGGAGAGGGTACCGAATTCTATTAGCAGTCATGTCAAACCATTAAGCATCAATGTGGTTACCAAAGACTATAAAGATATCCCACTGCATAAATTTAATTTACTCGGCTAGAAGATATTTCAAAACTCCAAAGGGGTAACTGAGTTCTTATGATATTTGTAGATTGTTTTCGCTTTGCAACGGATTTTTTTTTTTCCGTGTAGTTTTAATTCTAATTATTGTTTTAAGGTGGGAAAAAAGATATCATAAGAGGATCATCAAGCTACCCAAAAAAAATAATGTTAGTCATCCATTTTATTCTAACAAAATACTAGCAGAATCCCATGACATCATGAGACTGAAAAATTCATAAAAGAACCAATAAGTTGCTGAATGATATTTTTTCCGAGATATGATGTATCCATATTTCGATGATCAGGGAATGCAAAAGTATACAAGACAACAAAAACATGAGCTTCAAAAGTTTATAAAAATACCAAACGTTGGATAAGATTTAGATCAGTGTAACCTTCGATCAATTTATGGAGCTTCAATGAGTACCATTCACTTTAAATATGTTGCACTACGAAAATACTAACTCGTTATTTATTTACTCGATAGGATTGGTTTATTATTAGGTAATAGGTATTGTGTTAGTTAATTATTAGTTTTTAATAACATTTTTTATTTAATTATTTTGGAATTTATTTTGTTTGAATTTCGTGATTAAGTATTTTGATTTTGTGGGCAACATTATTATTGACATTTTTAATTTATCTATTATAGAACATATATGATATTTTGGCCTCAATTTTCCATGGAACTTCCATCATTTATCAAGGCCTGCAATGTTGAGCATGGTACCAAGTGTAACTTCCATCATTTAATCATAGACGCTATCGTAAAATGATGATACCAAATGTATATGCTCCTAATGCGGTAGTCTTAAGGAAGAAGTGCATTTGCATGAATCCTAGGAGTGTAACTCCCATCATTTTAAAAAAGACAATTTTATAAATCATGGGAATTTTAGATCAGTTACCAAACACATGAGGAATTTACATGAAACTTAGAATTTGTAATCCAATGAAATTATAAATCCTCGAAATCGTGAATTCTGCAAACAAACCCACCATAAAGTAATTTAAGAAAAGTTCTGGTTATATTACAAACATGACTTTCGGACCAAATCCAAATATTCACCACGCCCAATAACTTGGAATTAATTTGAACACTTCCCGATAATAGCGGCTTCCGCGTGGATCATTACTTGGGCCAAGCTTCCAAACACTGACCGACTCGGTGGAGGAGGCTTAGCCATCCAAAATATAGTGAAAACCATGGGCATATTTATCAACTTTTCATAGATATCAAAATGATTTTTTTTCTTGAAGCATGATATCAAAAATGATATATTTATTACAGTGATATGTTTATATATACCGATACATTACATAATAATATCAAGGGGAACAATCTCAAAGACGCTTTACACTATTTGATGATTTGATGAACAAGATGTACTTTTTCGATGCACTATTTAGGGATTCAATTTGGAAAATGGATCAAACAGGTTCATGGTCTTGGAAGTCAATAACTATGATACTCTTTACCAAGACAAAGAGTAAACGAAGGAAGTCACTAATTATGATATTATATACCAAGACAAAGAGGAAAAAAAATGCTTTACATCCAAGACAACAATCGTTCTCTACATATACAGAGATAGCATTTTTAAGGACAGGATAAGGATTACGTGGAATAATGCTAAGAAGATATTCCTTTTCATTGCATTTCTCCTTAGAATTTATATTTGTTTTAGCGCTTTTAGAGTTTTTTTTTTTACCCATTTTTATAATATTATTTATAACAAGCATCCAAGATTTCGTAAACAAGAAACAGAAGCGTCCAATATTCCATAAACAAGAAATAGACCCATGCATCGCACGGGTGAAAAACTAGTTTTTATAATTCATAGATATGTCAAAATATGCATATCATACCAAAACTGAGAAATAGGGAGACGAAAACGAACAGAGAAAAGAATCAAATAGAGAAGAGGACTACATAACCTGAACCCTATGGGCGAAAGAGTCACATTGATCCTGTGATCATCTTTCATGATTTTGTGTTTTGAATCAGAATCGTTTTGATTTGGTTGTGTTTTTCCATAATCCTGTTTTAATTATGTTAATGGTTGATACTTAGATTGGCTTGTAGAACAAATCTAAGATTCTAATATCTAGTTTCTATTTTATTTTTATTTTTTTTAAAACTTATTATCAAACTCTCTGTTGTGATTAATTTGCTATTAGTTTTTTAATTCTTTTGGAAGATCTCCTTGTTGATCTTTGCGTTCCAGTCGTGGTGAAATCTCCAATTATCTACCCTTTGAGTTATCGCAGTAGTGTTTGCTTTCCAGTAGTCGTATTGTTCCTGTATCATAGTGTGTCCAAAAGGTCGTTTTGGGTTCGATATTTTATCATTTTCACCATAAGTTTCAATCCTGGGATTTCCTATCTTCATCATAGTTTAATCATAATGATTAATCTTCATCTTTTCAAACAGAATCAATGGGTTGATAAGGTCAAAACCTTAGTCAATTATCGTTATATTTTCAATAACCACAATAGGAAACTTTTCCCTTTCTTCAAATTTTTTTTTTCAAAATTATCACCCCGGGAATCAAGTTGGATAGTTGTTCTTTCCATTATTTTAGGGAGCAAAAAAATTCTAACTATTTTTAATCCTTTTATAACTCAATAAGATATCCTCTCTTTATTCCTAACCCTAACAACCACAAGTCTTATAAACTACAGGGATTAGCCTTAGAGAACATACACTTTTTGAGGAAAATAAACTATATCAAAGAGATGGAGAGATTGTCCCAGAGTATGCAATCTACAACAGTTATGTCATGTACCTGTTAATGAATGAGAGTGCCCATATCTTATTATAGTCTGTAGTTAGCTTAATTAGTGTTAACTGTAACGGGTGGTTGAGATGCAACCATGTGGAGGGTTGGTGGTCGTTATATATTTGTGAGAGAAACCTAGATATATAAGCTAAGGATGCTGTAATGAAAACCTTAAGCAATTATTAATCAAATTAGAACATTGTTCTTCTTCAGGCTGTGTTCCTTGGAACCAGAGAGGCTTGATTCTCATAAATGAAGAGAGGTTTATCCTCAATTTATCACCCAACCTTGTCATTGTACTTCAGGTACATGACAAGTTGGTGCTAGTTCTTCAAGAGTCATAAGAAGAGTAATAATTTCTGCGCAAGTTGTGAAAGATACAACTGAAGATTGGCCATACAGTTTACTGGGGAAGATTATCTCAAAGGATCCTTCGATTCATGAGAATGTCAAGGTGGATGTGAATCTTGGATGGAAGTGTTACTAGAGATATGAGATAATATCTAAAGGAATCAATCTTTTTGTCTTTAGATTTAAAAAGAAAATAAGCCTATGATAGTGTTCTAGCCAATACTCTATGGTCGATGCTGGGATATCTACCGAGTCTTCAGAAATATAAATCCAATATACCTCTCGAATACCACAAATTCATAAGCCAAGTGTGGTGTGTTAAGCTTTGAAATCTTAAACAAATTATCTTAAATGAAAAATTGGTGAAGGATGGATATCTGTTTGGATATTGGGGGAAAAGTTGCTCCAGAAGGAAAAAAGATGATCTCGAGAGTACATGTTACAAATATTGTCTTTGTGGAAGTTAACCTAAAATATCCATTAAGAAGGGGTGGATGGTTAGATACTCCATCTGGGGGTAGAGAATGGTTCATTTATCATTTTGAAATGCAGCCCTCTGAGATCTGCAAGGAGTGTTGTTAGATCACTGCTCGGTTAAACCCACCAAACGTTGGTATGTCAAGTTTGGTTGTCACATTTAGTTCCAAAACTCGAGTCGCTTAATAAGTAAACTAGAGTCAACTTCGTTAGTTTAGGATTGAAATAATAAAATTATTGTGCTCCAATTACTCACGAAGATCTGAAGATAGATTGAAGACAACAAGGAAATTATCCTTAAGCTTGAGGTTAGTAACTACAACTTGACTTGTTCCATTTTTATCTTGTTTCTTTCAAGTCTTTTAGATTGAAAACATAACATGCGAAGATGTATATATTTAATACTCTAGTGGATAGACATGATCATAATAATATGGTCATAGTATTAAGGAATTATATTATGAAGTATAACGCTTATCTTTTGAACTTCGTAGATATGACATCGACATAATCTTGTATATAGTTTTATGATTATGTGTATGGGTTTATGGTGAAGATTTCATCCCAGGAAACAATGTTTTTTATTTGTTTAAAGGAAGTAGGTTCGTGAACTTTTTTCATGAATTGAAAGGGAAATCAATAGGTATATTGGTCCGGCTATTTCATTGCATATCTTTGGATGACTAATATGTGTGAGTTGGTAGGACCGATCTTAACTCAGGTTATGTATGTTGGTATAACCGATCACAATACCTAGACTTATGATTGGTATAACCGATCCTACCTAATTATTTTTTAAGGTAGCACTGGTCCCTACCTGATTACTTTTATAAGGTAATTGGTGTAACCGATCCTAAATAATCGCCATGAGATGGTATGATCGATCCTAGTAATTGGTGTGACTGATCATAAGAGGTTGTGTGACCGATCCTAGTGATTGGTATAACCGATCCTACCTAATTATTTTTATAAGGTAGTACCAGTCCCTACCTGATTACTTTTATAAGGTAGAACCGATTCCCTTAAACTTCTAGATGTCAACATACTGTGAACATAGGCAGTAACTCTTATAATTTATTGTTCAAAGAAATTCCTTGGTACTCAAGGTGATCCTGTGTCGAAATAAATTAAGAATCTTTTAATTAAGGTTTTTGGTTTTATATGCTTTAATTACCAGCAATTAATGCACAGCTCTAGAGAATAAAAATTAGTAATGTGCATTTACTAATTGGAGATTCTCTACGAGAGATTTCGGAAAATATTGGACCAACATTTATTGGAATTATGAAAACTGAATCCGGGCATTCTTTACATATCTTGAGTATATTTTCGGTTTTGGAAGTTCCTTGGTGTCCAAACATCCTTGGTCTATAAATACCTAAGTTTGCATTGCTAGCAAACTATTCTAAAAGCCAGGAAAACTTCACTTTTTGTTTTTTCAGGTGGAGCCGTCTATCCGGAGAGGAAAGTAACCTAATTAGGTGAAATCTCTTACGACCGCTCGTTTAAAGACTTTTGTGGGATCAAGAAGCTTTACGAGCCGTTGGTGGGAAACTAGATAATTGCATTGTTATTGTAGTTTTCGATTATTGATTTGATTGACTAACGGTTGTTAAAACTTTGATTGCACCTAGTTTGTTTATTCTTGAGAACCTTTTATCTGATATAAGGCTCACTAAAACTAGATCAAAGATTTAATGTTTCTGTGGATCTAAATTATTCTAGATCTGTAAGATAGATTCATTGATTTGCCATTGTTAACAGACTCCGTTCTGTGCGACAAATCAATAAGGAATCAAGTTTCTTTTTACAGGTTGTTACTTTGAAGATTAAATCGAAGATTGAAGACTTTGAAGACTTAATTCTTGTGTTTTGATCTTGGTGTGACTTTCTGTGACTTGATTTTCCGGGATTAAAAGGTTGTTTATTTACGATAAACATAAGCCTTTTGAGATCAACAAGTTATTTGTGATTTAATCATAAACCTTGTAATCAATATTGACTATTTCGATTATCATTGTCTTGTTTGATCTCGTAACCTAGGAGCTTCAGATCTGGTAACGGGTCTTAAAAAGGAAGATCTGTAACTGTGCTTTTATCATATATTTCGGTATTGTGATTAGAAAGTGAGTTTGGTTACCAAACAATTTTGATCCTTTATTGTTTGGAATACGATCAAAAGGAATCTTGTCTTTCCAGTTGAAAGATTGGTAGAAGAAGTTATTGTAACCATTAAGAATATATACTAGATGATATCTAGTATCAAACGTCTATTGAGAACTTCGGTTCTGCTAGATGTTATCAAAACAAGAATACTGCTGAAGCTGAGTAAGTAGGATTTTTAGATTACTTGGTATCGTCTACATGAAGTTGCAGGTTTACTATTTGTAGCATCTTAATTCATTGAGTATTCAAAACTAGACTAGTTCCCGGGGTTTTTCTACAAGATTGTAGTTTTCCTCGTTAACAAAATTATGGTGTGTGCCTTACTTTATTTCCGCATTATAATTGTGTTAATATTATAATTAAAGTAAATACACTTGTACGTTAACTAGGCACTTGATATTGATCTTATAGTGTTTCGGTATTGTACCGTAACTATTATCAAGTGAACATCTTGTTGTTGTATTGTCTCGATCTTGTATCTATAGATTATCACACAAGGTGTATTGTGATTCGCCCCTTGTATTTGATTTCTCACATTGTTAGGCCAGTCCGGACTAACCCTGTTCTAAGTGGACACCGTGTTGAAATATTCCTTTAGTGATTGTTGCTTAAAGAGGTTTATACACGGTGGGTTTTGAATAGGTTGTGATCAATATAAAAGATTGTGGTGTATTTGGGTACCCTCATTTTTTCAAGTGTTGGGTGATTGATCATGTTGAAGAGAATTGCAAGAGATTATCTCAAGAACATAAGGTGGAAGCAATGAATAAAGCATAGTTTGCTGAGTATAGTCAGACAGAGGAAAATAATTTTTTTTTGTCAGCCTATATCCTAGATACGGATGTGGATAGTAATATAAATATGTTATCGGGTATCACTACTAGTGTGAATAATGCGAATCCATAAATTGAGTTTAGCACTGATGGAGATATGAGGAAGAACGAACGAATTCGAGATGATGAGAACTTTGAAAACGCTGGGGTACAACAACCATACCCAACTTTTTCGTTCGGAAATCTGTATGGACTAAACTCCAATATAATTCCGAGAGTAAGAACTTAATGAAACTCAATCAAGAAAAGCTATCAAAGAGCTTTATCTCTTTCTTAACACAATCAGTTAATCAAACGGATATGAATCCGTGAACTTGATTGATGTGCTAAAAACTCAGACGGTACCAAAGACCAATATCCGAGTGTCAATCAAGTTTTATCCAACAAACAAGGTCGGATTTATCAACTATGATTGATCAACGCACAACTTGTGATATTTCAAATGCGGAAAAGAAATAACACAGACACCATAAATTTTGTTAACGAGGAAACCGCAAATGCAGAAAACCCCCGGGACCTAGTCCATACTTGAACACCACACTGTATTAAGCCGCTACAGACTCTAGCCTACTACAACTTAACTTCCGACTGGAATATAGTTGATCCCTAACCAAGTATCAAACCGATTAAGGTACAGTCGCGTTCCTTACGCCTCTTGAATCTCGCAAGACCCCGCGCACTTGATTCCCCTAACTAACTTCCTTTATAGCCTAGGAGTTGCTACGACCCAAAGTCGAAGACTTAAAAACAAATCTGTCTCCCACAGATAAGTCTATTCCTTTTTGGTTTCTGTCTTTAGATAAAGATCAAGGTGAACAGGAAACACAACTAATAATCCGGTCTTATATCTCCCGAAAAGCAGCCTAAAATATTAGTCACCTCACAATAACCTAACTGATTAACAAAAGAAGTTATTGCGGAATTACAAGAGTCTGAGATGAAGAACTGTTGTGATTACTTTATATATCTTACCTACTGGAGATAAATCTCGAGATAATATTAGAGAAGATTGAACTCAATACGATAGAATAATAAGATCAAGATACGCAACTACATAAAAAATAGTTGTACCTGGCTCCACGAATCCAAGCGAAGTCTTTAAGTCGTTAAACCTAGTAATGGTTTTCAGAAAAACTGGAAACCTAGGTTAAGAGAGAATCGACTCTAATTTACAACTAGGACACACGGAAGTGTCGGATTAGATTTCCCAGCTGCTAGAGTTTCTCCTTATATAGTCTTTCAAATCAGGGTTGCTTACAATCAAAGTTAAGATAGCTTATTAACAAAGAAATCAATATTCACCATTAGATGAAAACCTGACTTGAGATTCAAGCTAAGTTTTCTTAGAAAATAATCAATCAATCTCCATCGTTAGATGGTTTAGCTTGATATACACAAATGAAATATACTTATATTCAGATATGGATGAACCGTACCTAAACGTGTATAACGAGTTGGCTTAATAACAGTTAACCGAAGTTATCCATATGAACACTTTTAGCTTAGCTATTTTCATCAAACACTTCTAGACTCAATATGATAATCAATCAATTTGATAGATGATCAAATTATCTAAATGTGTTTTAAGAGAGTTGTTCAACTGCTCAATATCTCATGGAAATATATATTAAGCATTTGAAACATATTCGGCTTGGTTTGTATGTGTACAAAGTATGTATACAAGAACCAATTCATGAACGTAATGCCATAGTTTGCAAACCGAGTTCGCATACCTTAAAGGCATTGAAAATTCAGGGACTTTAGTTCGCAAATAGAGTTCAAATGAACCTGAGTATAAACAATTTAGTTTGCATACGGAGTATGTGAACAAGTTGTCATAACTGTCGATTTTAGATCCTAACCACTGAGTTTGCAAATAGAGTTCGCGAGCTACCGTTTCGGACCTTACCTAGTAATACCGTTCACAAACACAGTTCACAAACTACAGTTCCGGACCCATACAAATAAACTCGTTTGCAAACACAGTTCACAAACAAGAGTTCCAGACCCATCTAGTATTTCACAGTTCGCATACAGGGTACGCATACTGTGCTGTATCCAGACTTTGGTAGTAGTTCTAAAACTCTCAATAATCGATTTGAAACATCCTTAGAAGAACGATAATGGTAATCTTACACATACCACTAGCTTCAAGTAATTTTCAAATGATTATTTGATCAATACGAAATATCCTGAGTTAACATCAAATGATTGTCTCACACAGATCATATAAGATGTTCAAGGTAATTTTCATATGATCAACTTGACTTAATATTTAGTTTCCAATAAATGAATTGTTCATAACCAAAGTTGTCAAGTAGATGATGAAGCATTCTAATATTTAAACTTATATTTCGAGAATGATATTAACGAGATAAACTCGACTCGAAATTTCAATGTGTATAACATAAAGTCTATATAGCTATACGACTTAGTCTCATTAGTAGATATAATTGAATAGACTTCTGAATGATAGTTTAGTCTTCACATACCTTTTGTCGTCGAAGTTCCTCCAAAGTCTTCAGTAGATATTCTTCTTCAAATAGTGAATGTCGTGAAGTCTAATGCTCAACTACACACTTCTACTCTTATCTGAGACATAGCTATAAATAGACTAGAAATCAAGATATAGTTTTGATCAACTAAATTTGACAACAAGCTTGAGATAGCAACGCTTGCGAGTTCGACCGAGCAATGCTCTAACAAAATCTTATTCTGAAACCAATCCTCAATAAATTCTCAATACCCATATCAACCCAATTTTTCAGAGTGGCGATACGATTATTGTGGAAGCCGGAGATGATGAAAATAGATATGTTATGGATATCCAAATAGAATATCAACACAATGATATGGATGTAAAAGCAATGGATAACTTGTCTACTCAAGATGGAGGTTTGATTACACAAAAAAAACATAAGAGAGTTGCCAATTATCAGGTTCATTTCTTAACCCTAAAATTTCGCCATAGTTTTAATTTTCCATACTTTTGTTTTATTTTAATTTTAGTATTATTTCTCTTTGGAATTTTAAAAATAAGGATTTTAGCTTGGAATGTCCAAGGTTTAGCTCAAAAATTCACAAAAGATCAGCTATTTATCTTAGTCAGAAAACAATCTTTTGATTTCTTGTTTCTTTCTGAAACAAAAGTTGAGAGTGAGAAAATGTTAGCTGTGGTTAATATTTTAAATTACTGTAATCATGTTTATATTGATAGAGTAGGATTGAATGGAGGTTTAATACTTATGTGGAAGGATGAAGTACATTGTGAAATTCAAGACGTCTCTAAAAACATGATACATGTTGTCACTAGAATTGGCCATAGTAAACTTAAGGTTTTAGTCACCTTCATGTATGAATCTACTTACACTGATAAGAAACAGGAACAATGGGAGTTCACGGTGAGAATTAGTGAGAATATTATGCAACTCTGGTTGGTAATAGGTGTTCTTAATTTTCACTTGCATGATGTTTTTGATTCTTCCAGTATGACTAATGATGATAAGTATGTTCAAGACAAGGTTAATGTGTGTGGCCTTATGGACCTAGGCTATGTTGGTATGAACTTTACTTGGTCAAGTAATAATATGGGTACTGGTAGTAGAAAATCCAGAATTGATATGTCTTTAGGCAATCATGACTGGTGCATTAATTTCCCATATGCTAGGCTACAACATTTAGTACATGCTGGCTCTGATCACCGCCCCATTGTAACAGATAATTCTGTCAGTAGTAGTTGGAGACCTTTTAAACTTTTTGCCATGTGGATGAAACATGTTGCCTTTAAACACCAACTTTCTATTGCCTGGAATGTAGATACTAGTGGTTATGCTGGTTTTAAGCTATCTGCTAAGCAACAAAGTACTAGAAGAAGACTATCACACTGGAACAAAGTTGAATTTGGAAATTTTGATAGAAATATCTGCAAAATCAATTGGAATCTGTTCAAAGAGAGAATCCCCCTAATTCTTAACATGCTAGGATAGTCAATATTACTAAAAACCTAGATCATTGGTTTAGTATTAAGGCTGAATTCCATAAGCAGAAGTCTGGTGAAAAATTCATAACAGATATGGATCATAATACTAAATATTTTCATAGCCTAGATAATAGGAGAATGTTTAGGAAAAGCATTTGACACTCTGTGTGATTCTAATGATATCTAGTATAATAATAGAGATGATATTGTTAATGCTCTTGTTTCTCATTTCAGTTCAATGAGTAATACAACTAATCCTTGTATTTCTGAAGACACTTTCGATATTATACCTACCATTTTCTATGATCAGGATACCACTAGATTTACTAATACTGTTAAAAGCATGACTGCTTGGAGTTCTCTAGGACCAGATGGTTTTCAAGCTGGTTTTTATCAGTCTAATTGGGATATAGTTGGTAATGATGTAGTTAAAGCAGTGCAATTTTTTTTTTACACTATCTATATGCCTACTGAATTTAATAGAACTTATTTATCCTTGATACTAAGACTGATAATATTATAAGTCCTGTACATTTTAGACCTATTGGTTTGTGTAACACCATATATGAGGTTATATATAAAATCATTGCTGATAGAATAAAACCTCACTTGAAATATCTTATATCTCCTTACCAGAATGCTTTTGTACTAGGAAGAGCTATACATGATAACATTATTGTTGCTCATGAGATGATACATACAATGAAGCATAAATATATTGCAACAATGGCTCTAAAACTAGATGTTTCTAAGGCTTTTGATAGGATTGAATGGCCTTTTTTATTAGGAATACTTAAGAAGTTTGGCTTTGATGAGAAGTTTTGTAGTTATATAGACCAATGTATTTCAACTACTCAAATCTCAGTGCTTTTGAATGGTACTCCTACAAATAGGTTCACTCCCACTGGGGGTATTAGGCAAGGGGATCCCCTTTTCCCTTACCTATTTATAATTTGTATGGAATATCTATCTAGAATCCTTTTACATGTTGAAACTAATCATTTGATCTCAGGTGTTAAGGCTGCTAGGAATGCTCCAGGTATTACTCTTCTCATGTTTGCTGATGACATTCTTATTTTTGCAAAAGCTGATATGCATCATATTGCTGGTGTCATGAATTTGGTAAATCAATTTAGGAAGGTTACAAAAGCTGATATTAGGCAAGGGGATCCCCTTTCCCCTTACCTATTTATAATTTGTATGGAATATCTATCTAGAATCCTTTTACATGTTGAAAATAATCATTTGATCTCAGGTGTTAAGGCTGTTAGGAATGCTCCAGGTATTACTCTTCTCATGTTTGCTGATGACATTCTTATTTTTGCAAAAGCTGATATGCATCATATTGCTGGTGTCATGAATTTGGTAAATCAATTTAGGAAGGTTTCTTATCAAATGCTTAATGTAGAGAAATCTAATGTTTACTTCAATCATAATATCAGTCCAGGTGTTAAACACACACTTGTTACAAAACTTAAAATGACTGAAACAACTCTGGCACATCACATAGTGTCCAGCTTTTTATTTGGAAATGCTTGAAAGATATTGTTCCTACTAGAGCTAAATATCAAGCTATAAAACTGAGATTGAGTTGCATCGTTGTTTCTGTAATCATAGATTGGAATCTGTTAATCATCTTTTTTGTGAATGTGCTTATGCTAGATCAATTTGGCTTGCAATGGGTGTTAATGTAGCTGACATTTTACAATCTTTTAATTCTTTTCAAGATTGTACCTGTAAGTTGGTTTCATAATGATAATTTAAGTCAGAATAATGATGTTTCTGTTCCAGAAAGTTACATTTGCAGGTTAATGTGCACAGTCTGGTACATTTGGAAAGACGGGTGCAATCTGGTATTCCAAAATATCAAACCAAATGCAAAAGCTACCATTATAAGAATTCAGAATTTAGTCAACTAATGTAATACCTCTGTTGCATCTCTCAGAACTAACAATAATCCTAATATGCAGATAAAAGAATGGATTCCTCCTGACAAAAATTATCTTAAGATTAATATGAACGCATCTTATATCTGCTATAGGGAAAGGATCAATTGGACTAATTATTTGTGATTTTGCAGGTAAATGTCTAGGAGTAAAAGGTATGACAACGGAGGGTGCCGTGGATGCTGAATTTGGAGATGAACATTTTTAATGTAAAACTTTGTTGATGACAGTAAAATGGATGGAGTCTCTCAGATTTAAACAAGTTGTTTTTGAAATGCACTGTGAAACTGTAAGAGGTCACTTAACAATGAAGAATTACAAGTACACTGGTTCAATCATAATTTACTTCTTTTAATTAAAGACAAATTTTTAAACAATAAGCTCTAGCTCTGTAAGTTAGTTCATAGGTCTGGAAATAATATTGCTCATAATCTAGCATAAAAAGCTAGAGTTAAAGCAATATCTTAGTTCATAGGTCTGTAAGCAATATCTTATTGTCATTATAATCATTAGTAACAATTAATCTATAAATTTTCTTAGTATCAAACACTAGATACCATGACTGGTCAGAGTGTTTATTGACCGGTCAACATTTTTTCCCGAGTGTAATTCCTCCCAAGAGCAACATATTTCGAGTAATAATAATAAGAAGAAGAAATATGGACCGTACATTTCTTTTTTATACCCTCAAATCATTTTACCACCGCTCTCTTCAACTCGTTCATTTTTCTGTCTCTCAATAACAAAACACCTTCATAAGAACCCTAACCAACAAGGAGAAGAAGAAGCCATGTCAAGCAGTGGGATTCCAGAAGAGTTGTACCATGAAATCCTGATAAGATTACCAGTGAAATCCATTCTCAAATGTAAGTGTGTTTGCAAATCTCGGTGTTCCCTAATTTCTAACCCTGATTTTGTCAAATCTCACCTCCAACTAAATAAAAACAACTCAGGTAGTAATAGTCTGTTGCTTGCTCTATTGGAAGATTTCTATATTGAAGGTGAAATAGTGCATTCTATCAGTTATGATTTATTAGAATCATCATTATCAACGGAGGAGATTGAACATGATTCCGCTGTTAGTATGCGGTCCCCATTCAAATTAGAAATTCTGTATGTTAAATTACTCGGTTCTTGTAATGGCCTGGTTTTTCTTAGGCTTTATGATACCTGGGATGATGGTTCTCAATTTGGTGGTAAGGTGCCGGACTTCTTGTGTGTTTGGAACCCAGCCACCAGGGAATGCAGGAAGATACCTCATAGTCCTAATTCACCAAATGCATTTCTTCAAAGGGATGTCTGCATACATGGTCTATCGTATGATGGTAAGAATGAAGATTACAAGTTTGTAATTGGGGCATGTTCTGATAAAAGTGGGTTGACTACTTTAGTGGAAGTCTTTTCGGTAAGATCAAATTCATGGGAAACTATTGAAAATACCTTATAGGCTTACTTATTATGAGCAGAAATCTGGGGTACTTGTTAATGGGGATCTTCATTGGTTAGCCAAAGTGGAACGTGGAGTTTGCATAGTCTATTTGGATAGCAGCAGTGATTTGCCATCATTCAAAGAGATTCAACTACCTATAATGCCTAATTTGGAGTTTGTTAGTGTGGGAGTGTTGGAAGATGGATGCCTTTGTGTAGTTGCTGATAATGGTGGTCACGTTGGTCTTGGTCGTGTGGAAGTATGGGAAACAAAGGTTTATGGAGTTCCAGAATCTTGGACTAAACGTTATGTTATCTCCAATGAGACAATAACTCAGGCAGTTATGAATCGAGAAATGAAGATTATGTGGTCTTTTAAGATTGAGAGTATTGTATTCTTGAATCGGATTTGTGTTGTGTTATATGATCCGAAGCATGGAACTGCTATTGAAAGAAATTTGGATAGGTTTGCGGATTTTTATTCAGAAGTTAACTATGTAGAAAGCTTAGTTTCAATCCATACTCTTAAGTGGGGTACAGAACTATTAGAGGAATCAACTGATGGCGAATCAACTGAAGACGAATCAACTGAAATTGAATCTACTGATGACGAAGCGTAATAAGAAAAAAAAAGAAAAAAGAAAAAACAATTTACTAGTCCTTATATAGCCTGTAATGTAATTGGGTATGAAATTTAAGTTCTGGTTAGCTTTTTGTCACTGATTCGTTATCACAAGAATACAAGGCTGTAGTTATTCATACTTCAATAGCCGATGATGAATTTATGTGCATGGTCTTTACTTTGGGAACTAAGTCATGGAGAACGATAGTTACTAGCACTGCTGAAATGTCACCACCACCAGGTTGTTCTTCATTTCCTAGTCGAATGGTAACAAAGGTTTTGAGAAGTTTTCATAGACAAGCTACCCTTTAGTGGGGGTCATCTTTTTCAGAGGATAACTGATATAGTGGTAGAAGAAGATATGATCAATGATAATCATATTGAAATTCCCAATGATTTTAATAACATTAAAATGTTGCTCTCGTTTAACATCCACAACGAGAAGATTCAGTTCATTCGATTCCCAGCTGAATGTACGCTATCCCCGGTGAACGAGCATCAATTTATTGAAGTTGACCATCACCTTCTGGAGTTTAAAGAATACCCTTGTGTCACACGTTCTGAAAAGATAATGGTAAGCAACGGGTATTGTCACCTTCGCCCGTCATCAGTTCATCAGTGCAATGCTCAGAGAACATTTTGCCTTTGTTGTTTTAAGGTTCATCTATATATATTGAAGGACAAGGTCAAACAAGTATGGGAAAAGGGGGAGACTTTCGATATTCAAATGAAGGAGGAGGGTTTGCCAGCAGCTCCCTTCTGTTGTTACTCTGGCACTACTATTGCTACTAGTTCTACTACTACCACCGCTCCTACACATATAGTGAGTTTTCCCGATCAGACGTTATTGTGTTGGTTTGATGGAGACGGTCTTATATTTTACAATCTACAGATGAAACATCATAAGGTGGTAAAGTGCTCCAGCTCTTGCAATAAGCGAAATTCGTGGCGTTCTCAAACTTAGGATGAAAGGCATCTCCGCAGGGCACAGTATTGGTCAGGAGGATAATCTTTATTGTCCGGACATGGATTATCAGCTGCTTGCTCAAGTGGAAAATATCCTTTCTCTGAAAACCTTCATTCCAGAAGGAGAAACTAGTAAGTTCGAAGGTTTGGTTGATTTGAAACAGTCCATTGAAAATAAGCTACATGCAGGAGAGTTGTGTGTACGGGAAGAACTAGAGGAACAGAGAAATATTATGCTTCCTTCAGTTAGTTTGTCCCGTTTTGATTTCAGTAATGATGGCCAATTTACTATTCATGTTTTCATTTGTTTCTTGGTGATTATTACTTAGAATGAATAGACAATGTAATTACTAGTATGCTCAGAAAGGTTTTGAGTTCTCCACTTGATTGGGTGCTACATTTTTGGGGATCTCATATTAAATTCCTGCCTTCCAATTTGAAGCCGATAAAAATATATAAGAAATGTGTTTAACTGTTGATTAACAAACTTATTAGTTGTCTTAGGAACTGATAGTATTTCAGTCAAATTTTAAATGGAGGAATCACATTTCGCTTAGTTTATTCCGTACGTCTAAGTTCTATTGTGTTTCAATCTAGACAAGTGGGTGTTGTCGTGGTCTAGATGTATTACCATCTAAGTTCATTGAGAAACTAGATTTCACTAGTGCTATAAAAAACAATGATCTGTCAGTAGTAAGGAATATGATATTGATTAGTTTCAAACTCAGGTCGCTGGTATCAATTTCGTGGATGGTGTCAAAGACCCCTACTCAAGCTGATGTTTTTAAGTTTTGTTTGGGGGACTGAAGAAGGCATATCTCTTGAAATCGAATGGCTTTACTCTGAGGTAGAGGCAAAGCGGATGTCTGCTAATTTTCATTGATGCATTCAGTAAATGTGCTTTTTTGCTGATGCGTTGTCTTGAGAGTTCTGTTCAGCTCTCAAATTGCCGGCTTTAAAGAAGATATTGGATTAGATATGCATTGCGTATTCAAGTGACTGGAAATATGGCTTTTCGATTGCACAGTAAAAGTTTCAGGAAGCTCCAATGTACTGAGAGAATCAACCATGATTTACATGAACATTCTTTCCTGCAACTGAGAGAACTATACGGCATTTATGCTGTTTGATATGTACTCAGTGAAATCATATACCCAATGTCCAACTTTTGAATGAGAATCTTCAATGAAGCAGCTTTCGAGAAGTACCTCTGCTGTCTTTTAAGAGATTTTGAAGACACTGAAGATGCTATCTGTTGCCGTGACGGATACGACTGTGGGGGTTAGTTGGACTTGATTTTGAGTATTTATTAAATTGCTTATGAATGTCTTTTCTTGATTTTCCTTTTGTTATGTTTGACTGTGTTCACTTTTGTACAGGTGGAGCTTGTACGTGAACAAGCATCGTCTGTGGATAGGCGTTGGAATTATGATGGCGGTGGGGTGGTGTGGAAGGTCAGTTGATATTTCATATCTTCTACTGTTTTTTCATTCTCGCTCCCTTTCGTTATTTTGCGTGTTTATCTTTTGCAATCTGGTGTTTAAACAGTCTAGATACTGTTTCTTCTGTGCACCTGTTATTCTAAATCAAAAGGTTCGATTAACAACTTGAAGATGGAATGCTTCTTTCAGTTAACAACTTGAAGACGCACTGCTTCTTATCCAGGAAAATAAATAAAAATCCCCTCTCTCTTTCCCAAACTAAAAGTCCCCTAACAAAACCAGAAAAAAAAAATGGAAGCTGTGCTTTTCACGAATGGAGGATAGCCATGCAGAGCAGTAATGTTCAATTCACACAAGAAAATAAAATCTTTTAGATTTCTTGAATTAAGATGCAATGTTAGATGATAATGATGGAATTTTTGTTGGTATTCAAAATTCATCAGCAGATTCTTTTTCTGTTAGTCGGCATTTTTCTTTGGATTGTTTTCGGAGGATTTTTCTTTGGCTATTCTGTTTTTATAATTTTGAGCCAGCTTTTGTTGTTTGCTGAATGTTGGTCGGCATTTTACATGAGCGGGCAAACTGGACCAGTAAGGATACTTTAAATGACAATTTTGGGCATGGAACATTTGTGGCATGAGTTATTGCTGTATGCCTGTATGTAGATATAGCAATTATGATATAGGTTGTTATGCAGCATTCTGATGTTTTTTTTGTAAACCTTTTTATCCTCTCCCTAGATTATCTCTTACGAATGTTATTTATTTTTGGCCAGATTGTGAAGGAGTATGTATGTATTCAGCCTATTGCAGGTATCTATGCATTGCAACTAGTAGGGATTCAGCCTAGGTTCCTTAACTCTATCATGTCATTGCAGCCAGGATGGATGAGCTGAATTTGAGTACAGAAGGCTCTGATTTCTTGGATCTTCTCTTTGTTGAGAAGGTAAACATATGTTAGATTGGCGCGGGTATCACCTGTAAAGGTTTGCAAGGACCTTCTACGACAAAAAGAAAATTTAGCAAGTATTAGAGATATTAAGATTTATGTTTTTTTTTTAATGGCGAATCAGACGCTAAGATGGTAAGTCTTGCGGCTAACATGGTAATATCGTTACGGGATTCAAATTTCTATAGTACTGGTGTTTTGGTGTTTTGTTTTCACCACTCTTTTGGCTCATTTCCTTTTTCTCTTTGGGCACCTGAACCCTATTCAGTTTCTTTCATTTGCATTCGGTTGTATTTTATTGGGTTGAGAACTTGAAATATTCGATCTAGTACTTTACTTTTTCGCCATCAAACATAACCTAATGGAACCTCACCAAATTACTCATGTCTGCTAATAGCATACCAATTTGCTTAGTGGTGTACGAAAATCCGTATTTGATTGGAGTCCGGAACCGTACATTGTGTTATTGGGCAGTGATCAGCACAACTGGTTTTCTCATTGCTTGCTGTTTGCCATTGTTTGTAGCTACAGAGCTACTACTTATCATGTCTTTAATGGAGACCTACTTTTCTTGCTGTTTGCCATTGTTTGTACTAGCTACAGGCATATCTCTTTAATGTGATAGTCCCTAATCTAGCTTTTTGGCCAACGTTAGTCTCATTTCAAATTTTAAATCTTTGTATGATGAGAATTTAATCAGCCTAATTAATCAAATATGTAGGTACTCCAGTCGATCCCGACTGCTCCACACCTTGTTGCCGAGCAAAACTAGTAAGATCGATTAATGTTAAAGGTTTATTCACAATTTCATTTTGGTTATTACATTTCCATTATGATAACTAAGACACTGCAAAATCTGTAATTTCACCAACTTCTATTACAATCTCTTGCAGAAGACGGTCGAAAATTTCTTGTCCAAACTCGGCTGCAATCTCTACCCATTCTTCCATTCTCTGTACTTGTTTTTTTAGCAGCCAACTTGTTGTTTTCATGTCATCTTCTGTCAACTTGCACACTTGTTGCCACATTTCTTTGCAGTTACCGTTGGCACTGAATTCTGCCTTTGTTAATTCAACACTGACATTTGTTCTCGACTCCAAAACGTCGGTCACCGGGAAATGCTGAGACGTAGAGTCTGAACTCGCAATATCCGTTGACAGTTTCCGTCTCGAATTTGAATTCCTCTCCTTCACTTCTTCTTCTGTTAAAAAATAACATCAAAATGCTTAAAGAGATTGAATTTCAAAAACTTAAAATTTGAATTCTGAAAAAAAGAAGCAAATAAAAGAAAAGTTACCTGAGACGGAAGAAGAATCATTGTCAAGTTGGAATTCATCCAGATTAAGAACAGAATTGGGACTCCAATTTTCCAACTCTGGTAGTAATTCATCAACATTCTTCTGTAAACTACTCTTTCGATTCCTCGCTTTCGCTAATTTCGATCCGTTGTTATCAGATATTTCTTTAAGTGGATGAACTAAACCCAAATCATTTCTAATTTTAATCCTTCTCTGTAATCTTTCATTCTTGTTGACATCACATTTTACCCTCTCCTTATGTTCTTCTTCATCATTTTCGAACGTAAGAAGCAAGAATTCATCATTTTCAAGCTCAAAACATTCCGGCATTTCTAGAAACGACAACGAAGATTTAACCCGCCGGTGTTGCCGATGATTCCGGTCTACTTTAGCCGAGAAATCAACTGAGTTTGTCGACCGGCTTCGTCCAATCGACTCTGGATTCTTTTTCTTCTCAGGCATCGTCAATTCCAACTCTGGCATTGTTTCTAAACCCATTAGTCTAGCAACCAACCCTGGTGTTGGAGCAGCTTCAATCTTCTTCTTCTCATCAAGCAATGTGAATTCATCATCATCATGTTGGACTTGATTCGGTTCTTTAATGCAGTCGAACGGGTGCGTTCGGAAACCTCCGACGCCCAGGAAACGTCGTATAATACTAGAGAAACACTTGGTTGTGACATTCTGAGAGTTGCTTAAGTTTGTATCCGAAGAATTTGAAGTTGAAGAAGTTGAAGGGGAAGATGACAGGGAAAAAAATATCTTCATTTGGAAACTAAAGTGAAGAAGAGAAGGAATGTGAAAGAAAAGAGTGGAATGGGGTTTAAATTGTTGTGAATACCAAGGAAGACGAGGGATGATAAAAGGTAAGTAACAGAGATTTGAATTAAAGAGACACTGAGGAAAAGCATGCCATCACTGTTTTGTCATGAGAAAATGAGTGTCTACGACAGTTGAGCGGGCTTTTACTATCCCAATACAATTTGAATGTCATTAAGTAGCATCAGTACAAGACAGACTACTCGAGGTGTTGCTTAGAATGTCTAGATTGATCAATAGCTTGTTTGGATATGGGAGCACAAAGATATTATTTTCATTCTAGGTTATTTTGATAGTTGGTCTTGCTGTACAGTGTACACAAACAGACTAGCAGATAAGTGTGCTGATAATTTAGTTAAATCTGCTAGTAAAGAGAGTAATAGTTGGTAAGGAGATCCTCGTATTTTCATGTTGAATGCGCACGATTGTGACTATCTTAATATAATAATTTTGAATCAAAAAGAGAATACCAGAAGTAGAAATCAATCCCAGAGTTCAAAAACGACAACAAAAACTAATAATGAGCATCCACTTTTAAACTGATGATCATGTTATTTCTATACATCCCAATAATAATAAATCTGACGACTTGATGTGAATGCATGATCATTGTGCATGCGAAAAAGCGATAGTGCTAGTCTATGTGGGTTGGAAGTCTTTAATTTTGTAAAAGGGAAAAAAATATGCAAACATAAGATGCTAGGAAGCCTCAACGGGAAAGAAAAGTGACATGCAAGGGGGTTTGAGTTAAGGTCCAGCCGTCTATCTTCAATGTGGTGGCCTCCGACTTACTGGTTTTGTTTGAATTTTCCACATAGTACCATTAAGGAACATAACCTTTGTGGGGGTAAAATGAATAAATAAGTGAGGCGACCAACTTTTGTAGTTGTCAGGGAGTAGGGGTAGGACCATGTTTTGTTTGATTGAATAGAGATGGAGATAAAAGGCCGGATTTGCTGACTTTCGCAAGGCTTTGTGTTGGTTATTCAAAGTATTTAATGTTGAATTCTCTTCTTTCTTCTTCTCTGACTACAAAAACTGTTGAGAGTCAGATTCTGTTCTGAAATTCCGAAAATGTTTGGGAGCCCCCGGTTCTTTACACCAAGTTTTGACACCGCTTATGTGTCAAAATTTTATTGGCTCATTCCTTAAAATAAGCCCCACTGTTTTTCCTGGTGAGGTAGGTTGGAGAAGAATCAATGGCGGATCCAATTTCCACATAGTGGTGTAAGAAAGTGGGGGCAAAATCCAGGATCTCTGCAGCACTAAAACACACAATAATCTCTTGATTGAATAGGCATGCATGCGTCACTGTGGTTTACTGTGTTGGGGAGAGACACAGTGACCTACACTTATAGACCGACCATCCACTGTATGTTTAGTCCGTTTCTTTTAGACCACTTGCCAAATTTTGTTGTTGGGCGTCAACAGTAACTTCAAAACTTTGACCAAACATTTTTCATTTTTGAATAAAAAATGATTCTTGAACCGTTGCCCTGGCCGGATTGGGGTATATCCAGATTAATTGGGGTATACCTAATGAAATCCGGGTAATTATGAAGTAAAACACAAGACCCCTTAACCAATTATTTTCAGAATGGCTAATCTATTCTTGCTTAATTAACACTAATTTTTTTTGATTAGGTTTATTAATTTAGTTAGTTAATTGGATGATTAAATTCTGAAATTAGGTATTTAGATTGAATTCATGGATTATGGGTCATGATTTTTAAGGATTTTTTTTTTTTTTTTTTTTGAGAATTTGTAACAGAAATGATAGCACACAAGCCAAACACTTCTAAAAAGGGGATTGCAAAGCTAGTGAGTGATTTCATACTTAAAATTAAAGAAGAAATCAACACTTTCAGTCCTGAAAGTATGATAAATCGGCAAGGTCGACAAATTAGGAAGATAACGACTTTTGGTAGCCGGCATACTTGTAATAAATATCGATGCCGACTTTATTATTTTTGACACACAATAGATGTGTTGTAAATGTTTCACTAGTCGGCATCTTATTAATTTCTCACCCTGCTGGCTAATATATAGTTGGCATAGAAGTAATCTTGTAACAAAACGACTCTGGATAAGCCGGCACGCTGTGCAGTTTACGACCTTGCTGACCTTTAGTTATACCCAACAGAAAACAGAATCTAGAAAGATGTAATCTACTTTATTCATGCGATATTTGTTACTACATTGATTGAAACATAAAATCTAACTCGTTTTTCGTAGGAATCACGGATGCACTTAGCACGTGCATCAAGCCTTTGAACCCCTAGGCGACCCTAGTGGACGAGTTATAGTCTCGTGAGGGTTTATATAGAGCTCTACCCACAAAACCTACATAAAAACTTCTAAAACCATCAATCTTCGTCGGAGGAATCCGAGTCCGATTCACCCACAATGAACTCCGGGGCATACTCGTGAATTTTGGATACCATGAAGTGATAGCTTGCATCAAATGTGAATGCGTCCCCCTTTTCCTCCAAGTAGCGCGCTTTCACGGCTACATGCTACAAAAACACAACACAAACTTACTTTGTTAGTGGTGTTTAATTGGAAGATCAAACAACATGGATTACATAAAATAAACCACAAAAATAGTTACAAATTGTTCAATGGACAAGCTAAAGTGGATAGAGTTAAAAATCCGATGTTGGATAACTAATAAGCAAGTATCGCATTTTCGATAACTTGGTGCCTATCATGGATTTGTTAAACACTTCTTCCAATCAGATTCCCAAAATCTTGCATATATTTGTTATATATCTTTGTTCAAAAGGTTTCGGCATCTACCCTTACGGAAGACTGATTTTTAATTCGAGTTTCTGCGTACCATGCTTTGGTGATGGATAAATCTTCATTTGAATCAAATGATGCCATTATTGTATGTAGAGGTATTGGGAGAGTTAAAAAGAGTAGATGATGGTATGAGCTTTGGAGAGTATATGTAAATAGGTGTGTTGTTTTGTAGAGAGAACTAGTGTATTTATAGGATGGTGCCCAAATATGGTCATTGGGATAGTCAATCAATGCAGTTGCACTTGGAAAATTTTGAATTTGGAACTCATTGTCTAGGTTTTTGTTTCCCCCATATGCCGACATTTTTAGTCGTAAGGGTCGTAATTTTGTTACCTGAAGGCAAACAAAATTTTCACACACAGGAGAAGGTCATATTCTGCTGCATATAATCGGCTAGATATTTGTTTATTACAATGACTGTTAGAGCACTGCTCGGTCGAACTCGCAAGCGTTGTTATCTCAAGCTTGTTTGTCAAGTTTAGCTGCCAAAACTATAAGTCTTGATTTCTAGTCTACTTATAGCTAAGTCTCAGACTAGGATAGAAAGTGTAGTTGAGCTCTAGACTCCACGGCGTTCATCATGAAAAGACGAAGAACTACTCAAGGAACTGGTGGAACTTCATCGACTAAAAGGTATGTGGAGACTTGAACTTATCTATCACTCGAAAGTATATCTACTCTATCTCCTATCTTGAGACAAAAGTCGTATTGCTATATAGACTTCGATTATACACATTTGCTATTCGATCCGAGTTTATCTCGCTTATGTATTTCTCGAAATATGTGTTGGTAAGCTTTCGCTTTGGCCAAGTTCATCTTTACAAGTAACGAAAGTCATGTTGATTATTTCAGTATCTTGAAAATCGCTTTGATGAGAAATAGTATATGAATAACCTCTATTTAACATCCTCTAAGAATGTTTCAATGATTGAAATGAGAGTTTAGAATATATAACCTTGAATGGATATAAACATTGTATGTGAACTCATGCTTGTGTAAGTCCAAAATCCTTGAACTAAAGTATGCGTACTTTAATGGTTTAGGATGTCCGAAAGCTAAGTCCGCGTACTGCCGAAAGTTCACATCCCGTGAATTTCTGCTGGAGTTTGTGAACTGAAAACAAATTCAAACCGGATACTTAAGTATGCGTACCGGTATGCATACTTGAGTGGGTTATTTTCTAAAAACGGTTTATTCGTGAACTAAAACATATATAAACTAAGGAATGCATATTTGCAAACCGTGACTATAATGTTCATGAATCGATTCGAGTGAATCAAAATCGTTTTTGCTTCGATTGTGTTTTATATACTTCTATGAGATCTAAGCAATTGAACAACTCTCTAACTAGTTCTTTTGAGTCATTTTAACTAGTTATGGTAAAGATGAATAAGGTTGATATGAAAGTGCTCATATGGCTAACCATTTGGTTAACTACTGTTGAACCAACTAGGTGTACACGTTTAGGTACGGTTACTCAAACATAAATGAACGTGCATTTCATTTGTGTATAACAAGCTAAGTTCGATCTAACGGTTGAAAGATATTAGCTTGAATCTAATCAGGTTTTCATCTAACGGTGAATATTGAATGCTTTGTTACCAAGGTAACTTAGATTGCAAACCCTGATTTGGAGACTATATAAAGGAGAACTCTAGCAACTAGGAAACCTAATCCCCACACCTCCTGTGTGATACTAGTTCTATAAGCTAGAGTCGATTCTCCTTTAAATTTAGGTTTCTACCGAGACCCTGTAGGTTAAAGACTTGAAGACTTCATTGGGATTATGAAGCCAGACCCAACTATTTTCTTTGTAGTTGCGTGATCTGATCTTGCTGTTTCTATCGTGATTGAGTGCAATCGTAAGATTGGCTTGAGATTAATTTCTCCGATAGGCAAGATAGAAAAGTAGTCACAAACATCTTCGTCTCATCGTTTGTGATTCCAAAATATCTTGTTTCGCTAGTGGATCAAGATTATTGTGAGGTGATTAATATTTCTAGGCTGTTCTTTGGGAATATAAGTCCGGTATATCAATTGGTTCCTGTTCACCTTAATTTATCAAAAGACAGAACAAAAATCGTAGGTATTTCTGTGGGAGACAGATTTATCTATTCCTGTAGACTTTTTTGTATGATACAGATTTGTGTCGTAGCAACTCTTAGTTGTGGGTGAGATCAGCTAAGGGAATCAAGTGCGTAGTATCCTGTTGGGATCAGAGACGTAAGGAGCGTAACTGTACCTTGGATCAGTGTGAGATTGATTGGGGTTCAACTACAGTTAAGACCGAAGTTAGTTTGTAGTAGGCTAGTGTCTGTAGCGGCTTAATACAGTGTGTGTTCAATCTGGATTAGGTCCTGGGGTTTTTCTGCATTTGAGGTTTCCTCGATAATAAAACTTCTGGTGTCTGTGTTATTTCTTTTCCGTATTATATTTTGTTATATAATTGAAATATCACAGGTTGTGCGTTGAATCGATCAATTGGTAAATCCAACCTTTGGTTGTTGATTGAAATTTATTGATCCTTGAACATTGGTCTTTGGTACCATTCAAGTTAATTTCTCTTGTATTCAATCAGACTCGCAGATTTCTATTTTCTTGAGTAAGGATTGAATCGAGAAATTGAGATATAACTCTTTGATATACTTTTTTATTAAGATTGAGTCTGACCGTCTAGTTGATTCTCTTAAAAGTATATTGGAGTTAGTCCATACAGATTGCTAAGCGAATTATTGGGTGAGGTTGTTGTACCCCCACTTTTTTAATTGGTATCAGAGCAGGCAACCACGTTTAAAGACCTCATAAATATGTGTTTGTAGCGGTCTGACTCTATGGATAGAAATTCTATCTCCATTAACGTACCACCAGTCTTCGATGGCTCAAACTACTTGTGGTGGAAAATTGCTATGTGTGCTTTACTTCAATCTCGTGATTTTCAAACATGGGTACGTGTTGTTAATGGCTATACTCCCCCGGTTGATACAGAAGCCGATGTATCTAGACCTAAGGATATTGGTAGATATAGTCCAGAAGAAATCCTTGTTGTAAAGCAAAATTATGATGGCTTAAATGCTATCATACATGCCATTACCCCAGATCTTCAGCATCATGTAACTACGTGCACAAAGTCTAAAGATGCCTGGGATATCTTAGAAACTGTATTTGAAGGAAATACCTGTGAAAAGAAGCTAGGCTTCAAAACCTAAATTCTGATTGGGAAAACCTTCGTATGGCAGATGAAAAATCATTTGATGAGTTTAATTACAAAGTGTCTGAAATTGTTAATACATCCTTTGTATAGGGTAAGACTATTTCTGAAAAGGAAATTGATGAAGATTCTCAGATCTCTGCCATGTAGATACGATTCTAAGAAGCCTGCCATCGTTGAGGGAAATAACCTTGATGCTCTTTCCAGAAATACTATGGTTGGGAAATTAAAGATCTTTGATCATGAGCATACATCCAAATCCAGAAAGGATGTTGCGTTCAAAGCACAAAAGAACACTAAAATACTTGATAAAAGTAAAAGTGTTTGCATCTATGAAGATGATCTTTCTGAGGCTGATTCATCAGATGAAGATCTTGATAAGTCAGTCTCGTTGATCACAAGACAGTTTAGGGATCTTCTTTTGAAGAGAAGTAAACGGTTCTCCAGAGATAAATCCAGGTCATCAGATAAACCCCATAATCGTGTTCTTCCTAAAAATAGGGATAATGATGAGACTGATGACGAGGATATGCCTCAGTGCTTTAAGTGTAAAGGTTTTGGTCATTTTGCAAATGAGTGTCCAAATGGAAAGAAATACACTGGGAATAAAGATCTTGCTGCAACTCTTGATGAAATGTCTGACAACTATGATTCTAATGAAGACGAAAAATCAAGTGTTGCACTTCTTTGTAAAAATATTGATTTTGATAATTGTAGCAATACATACATCAATCTTGATATTCTTTTAGAAGAAAACTCAACCAATCTGGAAGAAAAAATTGACCTCTGCTCTTGAAACTCTCTGTCTAATTTTTCAGGTTCTACCTTGTGTCTAGCCGCTTGCACATCTCGGATACCTGAATCATATTCCAGGTTGACATGCTCATATTGTTCGCTCAAGGGTCATGAACTGTCAAAGTGTTACAAGTACAAACACAAATTGAGACATGTCAACAAACTTCAACGAAGAGCAAATCAATTAGCAAACAAGCTTAAACTTGTTCAAAAGACCGCTGAGGTATGTAAGATTTTATCTTCGTCAAAGAAGTTAGTTTCCAAGGATAAGACAAGACCATTGGAAAGGAAGTTATGGTCTAAAAACTATGAGAAACAGGGTTCAATGAATTCCTATCGAAAGGGATATGATGGACAGATTATTGTTCACCCCAGCACAACTTAAATTGTGTTGGTTAGTGCATCTTGTCTCATGTGCCTGATTAAAAGAGGCAAGATTTTGCACACCTCAGGCTTTAAGAAAAGAAAAAAAAAATCTTTAGTTTTGATTTTCTTTTGTGTGTTTTTTTTCTGAGAGCATTGTGAAGTCTGGAATTCATGCAGCTTTTCATATCTAATTGATATTGGAAAGGACTTCCCTGTTTAGTCAATAAAAGAGGGTTAATATAAACAATTCTGCCCTTTATAGGGTTGTGAGTTGTGTGTACATGAACCTGTGTGTTTAAAAGTTTTGTAACCCTACATATCTTTTTCCTTCTCTGAAACTCTTTTTAACCACAGACTGCTTGTTGAGCTTATTTTGTGACTTCCTCTCACGAACCCGTACGCATATGGATACTCCAAGCATCATGTATTTTGATGGAAAAGATGTTAATATGATTTTTAAGCCATCAATCATGAAGGAAAAATAAAAATCTCCGATACGCCCAACTTTGAAAAGAAAAAGAAGGACTGTGAGGAAGCCAAGAGTTGTTCCTTCAAATTCTCAGAAGTTTTCTAATGTTCTTGAAGAGTTGAAGGAGATAAGAAAGGAGATTCAGCAAATAAAGGCTTTTGTTATGAGAACTCTTGAAATTCAGAAGGCCCTAGTTCGACATCTTCAGCCTTGAAGGTTTGTTGGAATTGATTCCTTTCTTCACGAACCATATGTTCCTATGCCTGTTGACGACAAGGAGTTCGGGGACGATCAAGAATTTTTTAGAGGTCTCAATGTCTAGGAAAACTTCTTATGAGAATTTTATTCTTGTGTTTTTTAAGAAGAATAACTAGAGTTTGGAATAGCCATTATTGTGATTACACATAGCTATGTCCAACGATTTTCATCTTCAATGTTTTTAGATTTATTTGTTTAAATTCTAAAGTTTATTTGGAAGATGATTTTGCAGTATTAATCTTTATGGTTTTAAATATTGCAATTTGTTATGGGATATGTATGTTTGCGTCCGTGAACTATGATTGTCCCATACGTGGTCAAAAGTTAATTCTTTCATATGTTGTTATGCAAGTATTGATAAAAGATTGAATGAACTTCTGACAAACGAAAGTTAAGCCTTTTATGTCATTATGCAAATATTGATGGAAGAAAGGATGAGCTTTTGTCTACAAAGATTATGTCTATTGTATGTCATTGTGCAAATAGTGATGAAAGATAGAATGAATCTTTGTTTATTCCGCAATATTGATCTTCCCTGATCCATATTTTTATGTATATACTGTGCGGCTCCGTAAGTTCTCTTCCGCTTAGCATTTCTGATTAAATTAATCATGGTTTTTCTTGTGGTTAATTTAATTGAGTATTTTGGATATAAATTCATATTCTTATGTGATTTCTATTGTCCAAAGAAATCCTTCTTTTCTTGTGAAAGTAAGGTCGCTCTTGTTGTTCTTTCGGGAATGACATTTTATGGGGGAGAGTTCTTAATTGAACTTGTGCTTAATTGCCAAATCTTTGTGGGGAGTGCGGATGTGGAATATTATAGGGGTTATCTTGTATCTTTATAAACTCCTTGATGAATGCATTTAGTTTCGGCTATATGATTGCATCTAAAAAGTTGATATGTGCTTTCTTTTGGTCATGAAGTGTCTCTATGGAAATTTCATTAGGATCCCACTAGTTTTCGTACCTTTGCAAATTTTATTGACAAAAAGGGGGAGAATTAATGTGTAGTTCACACTACAATTACATATGGTTTTCGGATCATTGTGTAAGGAGGAGTGGTTTTCATGTGAGATGAAGTATTGACTAATGGGAAGTGATACATATCACCTTAGTATTGTTGTAAAAGTTGTGATACAATTGAACTTTGATGTTGTGTAATAATACTATGACACTGTGTAACAATGATCGAGAGCTTTCGTTTTCTCATTGTTATGGCTACGGATCTTCAACAACGATGATGCTGCATTGAATATCTTTCGAATCATTGGAGTACTTGGAAGTGACGAAGATTTCGAGTAATGTTGAAGAACCAAGGAGATCATGCATGTGGAAGAGAAGCTGCAAAGTGTATTTATTTTGTATTCCATATGTATTGATAGTTTTGTCACTAAAATTGACAAAGGGGGAGATTGTTAGAGCACCGTGGTCGGTTGTCAGCCGACGCAAAAATAATTTAAGTTCTTTCACTTCACAATTATAAATAAGAGTATAGTTATAAGAACAGATTCGTTCCACAGGGAGATATGGGTTATCAAATTGTTTTGATTACTTATAGAAACTGGGGGGTTTTGTTTGTGATTATAACTAAATAAGAATAAAGAAAATAAAATAAAATGAATATCAGAAATATAAAGTACTGGTTAGAGTTTTCATCTTCCATCTTCCAACATGTTATCAACTGAATCAATCTCAACATTCATTTTCTATCGATATCAATAACCCTAGAGCGTCCTATCGCAGGCTTACTCCGGCAAAACTCCTATTATCATCAAAGGCGCAAGAGCCACTCTTTGTATCCTTTTCGCTAAATAACTTGGCGCAAGAACCACTCAAGTTTAACCCAATGAAAGCACTAATATATATGAGTTGAGGTTATTCTAAGCAATCCGGCGCACGAGCCACACGGATTTAACCTAGGTTACGCTTCTACATATAATTGTATGTCAACATCCCGTCGTTAATAACTATATTATGCTACTTTTAACAAGGATTATTCGACAATTCCGGATCTCAAACCCTAGTTTAGCAATAGATATGAATGCATGCTCATTTAATTTGCAACTTAAACAAACTAGCAATCAATCATACATGGAGTTATAAACGGTAGAAAATAAACGATACTAACAAATTATGAATGGATAAGAATGAATACTTCAATTGAATAACATGTTTTCCAACTTAGGACTACATCTCTAACCAATAAGAAAGGTTTAGTTACTCATGATTTCTTAAAACCCATGTAAAATAATAAACAAGAAAATAAATCAAACTCTAGGTTGTAGAAAATCTCCAACTCCCAAAGCTCACCTCCTTCTCCTTTTTTGTGTAAAAACGAATGATAAAGATTCCTCCTCCAAAACTCGCTCCTCTAGACTAAAAAAAAACTCACGCCCTTGTCTCCTCCTGGAGTACTCGTATCATTCCAATGGGCCATGCATAAGTCCAGCCCATAAACATGTTTCACTGTCAGTCTCGGATGACTGACAGTACATTCTTCTTTTCATCCCACGGACAGTCACATATCCGTGAAAAATAGAAGTCCCTGGATTTTCACTCCTGCAGTATTCCTCTCACGGACAGTCTGGTTACCGAGAGAATATTTTTCCCCTGGATTTTTATTTTCGCTTCGTCATCTCATGGACACTCTGGTCATCGTGAGTTTTTCAACTTCCTGAGTTTTGTAAAACTCGTTCCAAAGCCTAACTCCATCTTCTCTGTTTTCTATCCATCTCATCAACTGCTAACACCGAAAATCACCAGCAGACTCTGTCCATTCTTCCTCTCTTCTCGGACGTACCAAAGACACATTCGTATCCATCGCAATATTTCCAACAGCAGTATCACTATCTTCTCGACAATGACAGCAGCTATCGAGCAGTGCAACCGAGTTCTTCCTTCTCCAAGTCTTGGTTAAAGTACAACCCCCAGGACCATCTCGAATTCCCAATATTACTTCCTTCTTGAACTCGAGTCGTAACCCATGTCTTATCATTTCTTCTTCGATGGCCACAACATCACTTTAATCACCGAGAACATCATCATCATGATTACCCGCATCACTGCCTATATTCATCGCCATAAACTTCATCAACCAGCATCAGCTTCATCATCTCCGACTCGAGTTGATCTTCATCAGTTCCGTCTCCTTGCCACCAACAATTCCAGCAACAGATCAGCTCCATCGCTACCAATAATGGCTGACAGCAGCGTATTCTCTTCCTTCGAGTTTCATCACCAGTCTCGCCATTTGCACGTTCATACTGCCTTGAATGACCGAGAAAGCATCACATACTTCCTCCATTCTTTCTGTAGCTTCATAACCAATCGTCATCATGAAACCTGACCTTCTCAGTTCTCCACTGCTTCTCCTAATTAATGACTATCATTGGCAGCAACCTTTAACAACAAACTCGAGTTTTCCAAACTCCTTCCCTTACTGGCTCGGGCTATCACTATTTCCAGCCGTCGATCTCCTTCGTAACGCGACCACCAAAGCAACCGTAACCACAGACTCGCCAACGGCAACAAAAACTCCAGTCTCAGTAACTACTCAGCTGTTAATCTCCCAAGACTGACAGTTCAGTCTTCTTTTGAAGTTCTTCAGCCCCTTAACATACAATAGGGTGCCAATAGTTATCTGTGCTCTTTTACACCTCTCGCAACTTTGACTTGCTTCAACTGCTTCTATCTTCTTCATACGAGGCCGGAATGACCTCATTCTTTTGCCGTTGCCTTCATCTTTTCGTCCTCTTCAAGGTGATGCAAAGAAATCTCGAATTTGAACTAGTTCCACTTCCTTTTGGTTAAGACGACCTCAAACACCTAAGAAACTCAAAAACAAACAAAATCAAAGCATAATGATACAAAACTACCAAGAATGAAAGCATTTGAGTACCTAACTAGTGCGAATATTGCACCTATCACACTACTCGATCGAACTCGCAAGCGTTGCTATCTTAAGCTTGTTTGTCAAGTTTAGTTGCCAAAACTATAAGTCTTGATTTCTAGTCTATAGAAAGTGTAGTTGAGCTCTAGACTCCACGATGTTCATCATGTAAAGACGAAGAGCTACTCAAGGAACTGATGGAACTTCATCGACTAAAAGGTATGTGGAGACTTGAACTTATCTATCACTCAAAAGTCTACCTAATCTATCTCCTATCTTGAGACAAAAGTCGTATTGCTATATAGACTTCGATTATACACATTTGTTATTTCAAGCCGAGTTTATCTCGCTTATCTATTTCTCGAAATATGTGTTGGTAAGCTTTCGCTTTGGCCAAGTTCATCTTTACAAGTGACGAAAGTCATGTTGATTATTTCAATATCTTGAAAATCGCTTTGATGAAAAATAGTGTGTGAATAACCTCTATTTAACATCCTCTAAGAATGTTTCAATGATTGAAATGAGGGTTTAGACTATATAACCTTGAATGGATATGAACATTGTATGTGAACTCATACTTGTGTAAGTCCAAAATCCTTGAACTAAAGTATGCGTACTTTACTGGTTCAGGATGTCTGGAAGCTAAGTCCGCGTACCCGTACACGTACTTCCGGAAGTTCACATCCCGTGAATTTCTGCTGGAGTTTGTGAACTGAAAACAAACTCAAACCGGATAATTAAGTATGCGTACCGGTATGCATACTTGAGTGGGTTATTTTCTAAAAATGGTTTATTCATGAACTAAGACATATATAAACTAAGGAATGCATATTTGCAAACTGTGGCTATAATGTTCATGAATCGATTCGAGTGAATCAAAATCGTTTTTGCTTCGATTGTGTCTTGTATACTTCTATGAGATCTAAGCAATTGAACAACTCTCTAACTAGTTCTTTTGAGTCATTTGAACTAGTTATGGTGAAGATGAATAAGGTTGATATGAAAGTGCTCATATGGCTAACCATTTAGTTAACTACTGTTGAACCAAATAGGTGTACACGTTTACGTACGGATACTCAAAACTAAATGAACGTGCATTTCATTTGTGTATAACAAGCTAAGTTCAATCTAATGTTTGAAAGATATTAGCTTGAATCTAATCAGGTTTTCATCTAACGGTGAATATTGAATGCTTTGTTACCAAGGTAACTTAGATCGCAAACCCTGATTTGGAGACTATATAAAGGAGAACTCTAGCAACTGGGAAACCTAATCCCCACACCTCCTGTGTGATACTAGTTATATAAGCTAGAGTCGATTCTCCTTTAACCTTAGGTTTCTACCGAGACCCTGTAGGTTAACGACTTGAAGACTTCATTGGGATTATGAAGCCAGACCCAACTATTTTCTTTGTAGTGGCGTGATCTGATCTTGATGTTTCTATCGTGATTGAGTGCAATGTAAGATTGGCTTGAAATTAATTTCTCCGATAGGCAAGATAGAAAAGTAGTCACAAACATCTTTGTCTCATCATTTGTGATTCCACAATATCTTGTTTCGCTAGTCGATTAAGATTATTGTGAGGTTATTGATATTTGTAGGCTATTCTTTGGGAATATAAGTCCGGTATATCAATTGGTTCATGTTCACCTTGATTTATCAAAAGATGGAACAAAACTCGTACGTATTTCTGTGGGAGACAGATTTATCTATTCCTGTAGACTTTTCTATTTGATACAGATTTGTTTATTAAAGTCTTCGACTTTGGGTCGTAGCAACTCTTAGTTATGGATGAGATCAGCTAAGGGAATCAAGTGCGTAGTATCCTGCTGGGATCAGAGACGTAAGTAGCGCAACTGTACCTTGGATCAGTGTGAGATTGATTGGGGTTCAACTATAGTCCAAACCGAAGTTAGTTTATAGTAGGCTAGTGTCTGTAGCGGCTTAATACAACGTTTGTTCAATCTGGACTAGGTCCCGGGGTTTTTCTGCATTTGCGGTTTCCTCGTTAACAAAACTTCTAGTGTCTGTGTTATTTCTTTTCCGCATTATATTTTGTTATATAATTGAAATATCACAGGTTGTGCGTTGAACCGATCAATTGGTAAATCCAACCTTTGGTTGTTGATTGAAATTGATTGATCCTTAAACATTGGTATTTGGTACCGTTCAAGTTAATTTCTCTTGTATTCAATCAGACTCGCAGATTTCTATTTGTTTGAGTAAGGATTGAATCGAGAAATTGAGATATAACTCTTTGATATACTTTTTATTAAGATTGAGTCTGACTGTCTAGAGTATTCTTTTAAAAGTATATTGCAGTTAGTCAATACAGATTGCTAAGCGAATTATTGGGTGAGGTTGTTGTACCCCCACTTTTTCAATGACGACTAACATATAGTCGGCTGGATCGTAACATTGTTAAGCTGACGACTGTTGGCAATTTAGCACACAATAAAAATTCATATTCATTGAACATTAGTCGTCGCAATAGTGATTTAAGAAGATGCCGACTAACATAAGGTCGTCTAGGTCATAATTTTCTTACCCTGGCGACTACTAACTTTTTCACACACAGGAAAAGTTCAGTTCCAACTGCCTGTTAGTCGGCATGGTAGTGGTTTAATATTATGACGACTAAAGTATAGTCGGTTAGGTCGTAATGTTCTTAACGTGACGACCCTGGTAACTGCATCATTTCTGCTGTCAGGGCCGGTAGTCTTCCAGTTTACAACCTTGCCGGCTCTGGTTTAGTCGGCACTGTAACTAAACAAACCATTCACTCAACACCCTGCTGGCTAAATTGTTGGAACTTAACATAGCTAAACAAACCATTCATTCAACAACTAGAAATCCAACATTTGTCCAAAATAAAAACACACATGTCCCAACAACCTTAAAGAAACAATTGTCCAACCATTAACCTTAACATATTGTCTAACACATAAAGAAACAAACTAGAAATTCATTCATTCACGACCACGACCACTACCACCACCACAACCCATTTAGCACTTTCCTGACGACCACTTGCACGGTTACGAGGCCTCTTTAGCTCAGCATTAGCTTGCTGGAACATTTCGGTGCCATCTTCATAGTCAACATTCTTTGCATAGTCAATATGCTTAGTTTGCTCTTCAATCGACAAAGGCTCTCCTCTATCTCTTGCGCAACATATCATCTTCACAAAAGTCTTTGGTCCTTATATTTTCATTTATAAAACAAACAATTAATAGACTGATTCGATAATGTAATCTTAAAACAATAAGAGCAACTCTAAAACACTTACAAAATTCTTAAGACTTGTTGTTGGGTCTTTCGCGGTGTTCTTCCTCTTACAAGTCGGTTGTTCAACAATCTCTTCCCTAATCACAGTAGGAAGAGCAAAATCATTGTACCACGGCATGTAATCTTCATGAGCTTCATGACCTTCAGTCACCTCGTCCAAAAGAGTCAAATCGATTATATGGTCACGTCTATAGTTTCAATAATAAATCTCTGGTGGTGGAGCGTAAACGATATCAATAGTTTATGGAACGTGCTGCACTCCTCCCTTACCACTTATAGAACGGATCATCATCGGTATGAGGTACTTCTTGGACGTAACCCACTTGTCGCATTACCCGTTGTGGATCGTACATTGAAAATCCTTGGGGGTAAAACAAGGGACCGTAGTAAAATGTAACATCATTTCTCCTTACGATTATTCAATCTTTTCTATCATCTAGCTACGGATCAAATATTACCTCATTCGTAGTCATTTTGTCCAAGGAAACTCGCATGTTGTTAAGCTGATGAGGCATATCCTTCTCCTGAGCACCAGTAAAAGTGTACCGGCGTCCTCTTGGCTTGCGCTTCGCAAGACTAGTGTTGACTTTGATGTTGGGTTTGGCTTTCACCAAAGAAGGGAAGTGTTCATATATCCAAACCTATGCAAACACAAAGTTTAGTAAGAATCTTATCTTACAAGCATTTTGCAAATATAAATGATTTAGACAATATAATTACCTGGAAGAGACTTATATTTCCGTTAACTTGCTTAGTGAATGCCCCTGAAGCCTTTGTAAACTCTGTATTCAAGAAGCCAACCACCACAGTACCCCAAGAATACGTATGCATCTGATCGAAGGGATGCAATAGTTGAAGATACTTGCCGACGACCAAGTTTTCGGAACTGTCGGGGAAGATACAGTTGGCAAGGACGTATAGCAAATAAGCTGACGCAGTAGCATTAATTCGCATCAAGTCCACACTTCTTTCCCTATCATAGATTTTTTGGGTCCTAGAGTATGTGTCCCTCAACATCTTCAGACTTAACTTCTTGCTTAGATAACCATCCTTCTTTATAAACATAGTCTCTGAATGCTTCTCATCCCAACCGAACAAGATCTTGGTCAATTTGAAGAGATTCTCCCAAGAAATGTCCTCATCGTAGCCATCTTGGATGGTTTTTTCACCAACCTCGAGGCCTAGAATTTGATGAGCATCATCGGGAATTATTGCCACCTCACCGAATGGGAATAACATTGTATCAGTCTCTCCGTAGAACCTCTCACAGAATGCACATATAACTTTGTCATACTCAACAACCGAACTTTTCACCGCAGGCCGCAGCCCGGAGTTCTTGACAATCTCTTTCACCTCATCACATTCCTTGTCAAGTGGCCATTTCTTCATCATAGTATTTGAAGCTTGGAACCTCAAAAGATGGATGGCATTCTTATGATCCTAAATACCAAAAACACAAAATTAAAAGAAATACAAACACTTGAAGAAAATTTAAGATATATCACTTAAATAAAAATAGAGTTAGATTGAGATTACTTACGATAGTATATTTCACATGCCCATGAGTCTTTGTATCCAAAAAGAACATGTCCACCATCTTCTCGTATCCCTAGTGGAGGGTCACCATCTTTCAATTGCTTCTTCAAGTGAGGGGGAGGCATGTGGGAATTAATAGGTTTATTGATAACCCTCTTCTTCTTTCTGGTTGTAGTTGCATCTTGAGGTTGTTGTTCAACCCCAACACCTGTTGCTTGATCATTACCTTTTTCTTCTCCACCTTCTTCTTCCTATTATTTATCCTCTTCCTCTTCAACAATTTCATCTTGTCCATCATTATCTTTATATCCATTATTGTTATCACCATCATCATTACCTCCTCCAACAGGTGGCATGTCTTGGTCATCATCATCATCATCGTTATCTCCTCCAGCAACCGGAGTTCCTTCAACATCATCATCATCATTACCTTTTCTACCAGATAGAATTGATTGGTCTTCATCCGGAGTTTCATCTGAATCACTTGGTTCCGGTGGTGGTTAAGAATCATTCCGTTCACGAATCTTGAGCGTTCCCGACTCAACGAATTCCCCTCGATGTGTTGCAGTCAAGAGTTTGTCACCAACGCGAGGAGGTTTTGAAGGATGAGTAATAAGTTTCTTCTTTCTTTGCTTTGACCTTTTGCATCATAAACAAGAACAATGAAAAAAAAATCAACTAGTTGTTAAGGTCGATATTTGAACAAGGAAACGACTAGGTAACACATAGTCTTAGTTGTCAGGGACGACAACAATATTCTATGCCAACTAAAAAATAGTCGGCAGGGAAGTATTCAAATAACATGCCGTCTAATAACAAAATTCCACACAAGAAATTCCACACAATTAGTCGGAAGGGTCGATAATCTATAGAGTGCCGACAAATATTCAGTCGGCAGGGTTGTATTCAAATAACATGCCGGCTAATAAAAAAATGAAATACATGAACCCAAGAATTTCCACACAATTAGTCGGCAGGGTCGATAATCTTTAGAGTGACGACTAATATTCAGTCGGTAGGGTTGTATTCAAATAACATGCCGGATTATAACTATATGGGACTCAGGAAACACAGAAATTTTCACAGCATTAGTCGGCAGGTTAGAAATTTCAAGAACCAACGACTAATAAAACTACATTTAGTCGGAATGGTTTTAAGGTTGAGTATCGTGACGACCCTGTAAATGACACTTCCAGATATGAAAATCCTGCAAGATATTCAACCTAAGAAGATAACGACTACTCCTAGATATAAAAAGTCGGCAAGGTAGTGCATCAGAAACCCTGCTGGCTAAGTAATTGCAGATTCACAAATTTGACTTGTCTTGACATGCAAACATAAAATTGAAGTACTGGAGTGAGTTTAAGTAGGCCATTATTTTCTCAATCACGTCATTTATTCGGTTCAGCAGTTTCAGTGATTTCTTCTTCGTCTACTGTTTTTGTATTCCGTTTGTATTGAATTACTTTTCCAAATCCAGGGTCTTCAGTACTAGGTCTTCTATAAGTATTTTTCATACGATTTGGATTATGCATTTTTGAAGAGATTAATCGACGATGAAATTTTCGAATCGACGAGTTTTCAATCGGTTTTTGATTAAGGGGGACTAATTTCAGCCGGTATAGTAGAGGAGAAGATGAAATGAAAATGAAATGACAAGATAAATTAGTTTTAGTTTTAATTATAATGGGAAAGCGTAGTTTTGTAACTTCACCCATTATGACACCCCTCTAGCCCTTAAAAAGAGTCCACTTAAAATCGGGTATACCCCAATTAATATGGGTATACCCCTATTTGTCTAGGCAAAATAACCACACCAAAACTTTATACTCGCATCTTTGTACATTGTGGGCCTAAATATGCTCGCTGCTAATCCCAAGAGGGAGGGTCCCATCCTCGTACGAATACATGCTTTTACAGTGGTTTTTAATGCAGTCACAACAGAAATTATTTATGTACCGCGGCTTGAATCCCATGGGTTGTACCGAATGAAAGAGCGTGGTGGGACCCACACTAGACCCATCCCCGCTAAACCATCGGGTTGGGAGGGGTTCCACCCCACTCTCTCACTCGGATTCCGCGGGATGTGTAGCACTTCCGGTTTTTGAATTACATGCTACTTGCATTCCAAGACCAAACTAGAAAACATATTATTAGATTTTCTTCTACAAAACTTATAAAATATTCCGGTGGAACTATGGCTCGATTTGCCATTAATTGTATATGAGTTTAATTTTGTGCATGTGACAAACCGATCCTATTGGTTGGGTTTAAAATTAATAAATTGCTTTTCTTTAAAGATAATTGGAATTTCAGAATTATTCGCGATAGCTTTAGCTTTTAAAATTGAGGAATCGTCTTTGCCAAAAAGAGTACCGGAAAAATAATGTACAAGTTACAAAATCATTCTTGCACTTCTAAATGTCACCACGTTCATCTTTTTCTACATTTTGTAATGGTGAATGGCACGATAAGCTGTTAGAACAATAAGGGGACCTTTGTTTCAAAGCTGGCGACAATTGATCAAAACTTACTTCGGTATGAAATTGTAGCCGGTCCGATCTCGATTTTACCGATAGATTTTAAATTCAGTATTAACTCAATTGGAATTAAAAGGATGCACCAATATTCAACTTATTGAGGATATACTTATGAAAATGGTCTGGTATCTCGGTAAACGAGACTTTCCACTCAAGTGGGTGGTGATTGTTCATTCGGGGATGAAATCATCTTTTCGTAATTAAAAAAATTCCGGAAATGATAGATATCCCGAGACTCTTGTCCCAAAATATCTCCCAAATGAAACAAAGAGATGGGCCCTACCTTCAGCCTTTACCATCCTAATGTTGAGAGACTTTGATTTGGACCATTGGATCACCCTCGTTGGATCTCTTGGGAGATTCTTGCAGTGTGTCTAGCACCACTCAAAAAAATATTTGATGGCTACAAACAAGGTTTTGCACGCAAGGGTGAGCATCGAGTACCCACTCAGCTCTTCTCGACAAAAGTGAAGATGAAATATTGTCTTTGCAAAAATAAAAGCTGCATACGTGTTAACATGTAATACACGAAGATGCTAGGGAGACCCCGGAATCTTACACCACATTTTGACCCCCTTATGTGTCTTCTCCATCTACCGTTGATTTCTCCCTCACCCTACCCCACCAGGGAAAAACAGGGGGTCCGTTTTAAAGATGAGCCAATAGAAATTTGACATATAGGGAGGTAAATTTTTGGTGTCAAATTTTTGGGGTCTCTCTAGCATTTTCGTGTAATACACTAATACTCCTGGGCTTTGAAAAGCTACTCCTTGCTCAGCTAGTATGTCAGTCCATGCTGAAGACTAACAAAATCAATAAAAGATCCTGGTTTTGGTTTGGCCAATCTATTATTTATAAAATGATGTAGTGGGATCTGAGTCTCCATTCTTGAAAGATGCTTCTTTTAAGGCGGGCACAAATTCAGATACATGCCAAGCCATAGAGGTCCAACTTCTATATATAATAATTAATTTATGGGACATGCTTTCATTTTTTACTCAGTAGATCAAGAAGTTTTTATACAGATTTTCTGCGAGTTCAGACTGGGCTTCTTCGTCGTTTCATGCATAAGCAAATTTTTTTTTTTGAAGGCTATTAAATAGTTAGAAGAAAATTTATTATCAAATTTTTACATAGCAACACACTGCAAATTACTTGTTGATATAGTCAAGAACAAAAAAGGAACCGATACCTCTTGGCTAGTGGAAAACATGATTTCAATATTTGAAAAACTTTATCCATCTAGCTCAAGTTAGATATATAAGTAGAGATCACAATACATCAGCGAACACCATAGCAAAAGAAGCGAAGATCATAAGTCTACAAAATATATCAACACATATACAGCAACAAGTTCGAAAATCTAGTATGATTTCAAATGTCTTTGATAAGCAAAAAATTCTAATCATGTTGTACTGTATTTCGTGGTTAATATATTTAACTTTTCCATCAAAAAAAGAGGTACATTTATTAAATACCCCTAGTTTTGACACCCAACAATTATACCCTTATACAACAATAAATATACCCCTATCATTTAAAAACCTTATCCATTTAAAAATAGATTACCTTAATACCCTCACTTATAATTATTTTTCATTTACAAACCTTATCCATTAACAAATTTCTTTATCTATTACTTCACAGCCACTACCACCACCACCATTCCACCACCACCAGCACCGCCGCCACCCCCACCACCACTTACTAACTACAACCACCACTAATATTCCACCACCACCACTAACATTCTACTGTTGATGCTATCATCGCCGCTATCGCCACCACCGCCGTCACCGCCGCCATCACCACCACCACCGCCACCAAAAATTTGGTGTCAACAACTGAAGTTGATCCAAAAATCAAAAGTTCAAAAAAAACCTTTATTTATACATATTCCATTTTTTTGTGTGTCAACAATCGAAGTTGATCCTAGTGAATGGAGTCAACAACCAAATTTGATACAAATAACAAAAAAAAAACATTCAAGTTCAGTTGTGTCAACAATGCAAATTGATCCTAGTGAATGGGGTTAACAACCAAAGTTGACACAATAACTGAAAAAATACTTAAGCTTTTTGTCAACAATGGAAGTTAATCTCAGTGAATGGAGTCAACAACCAAAGTTGACACAAATAACTTAAAATTATTCTAATCCAGTTGTGTCAACAATTGAAGTTGATCCCAGTAAATGGAGTCAACAACCAAAGCTTGACACAAAAAACAAAAAAAAAACATATATGAATGAGTGAATTTGGCGTGGGTCGAACACACATCATCTGACGTGGAGTCAGTCATGCTACCATTGCACCACAAATTCAACATTTGAAGAACTTTGCAGCTATAAAATCCAATACCACCACTACCATTAGTCAAACATCAATACACAAACACAAACCAACAACAAATTAAGTTAATTTTTTTAACAAACATGATTTCAAATACAAACATGCCTATACTAATCCAAGGAAATGTTGTCAACAATAGGAGTCAGTAGTTGATCCAATAGAAAATGCTATCAACAACAGGAGTTGATCCATAAATGGGATCAACAACAGTAGTTGATTCCATTAAAAATGGTGTCAACAACAAGAGTTGATCCCATAAATAGGACCAACAACAGTAGTTGATCCCCTAAAAACTGAAGTCCAGAGATTTTTCGACCGTGGAAGTTAATACCTAAGAGCCATACCTATAAAATGGATCTGGAACAGTATTGGCTCCAATATAAATGAAATTAAGATCATATCCTGGTCAATTTCTAATAACACGTATAAAACAACAACAACAAATCAACAAAAATGTGGTAATAAGTAGTGAAACACATTCCACATGCTTCCAACAAACAACTACTACTGAAGAAGCAAAAAAGAGGATTAGCTCATTACCTTTCTCATTAACAAACACATGGCCATCAAAATCTGCAAACTCAACAACATCATCCGGCTTCTTAAAAATCGATATAAGATAGAGAATATATTTGATGTTTATGGTTACATAAATTCATTCAAAGCATAAGTTGCTGGCATATATTATAATGTTTGGATTTCAACTACATCTAACTGCATGTATTAATGTTCATTTAAACGATTAACACAGATATAGATTCACAGGCTGCGACTAAGAAAAATTATTTAATCGACAAGTAGACACAAACACGCTCAAGACCACAATCAAAAATTTGGACATTCAATATGACAAAAAACAATGATACAATAAATCAAAAAGACGACAAGGTACGCAATTCTCCAAAAATCATACATGTTTTTCCTTTGCTTTGCAACACCTAACTTCATCAGCGACCTCATAATCCTCACCTCCACCACCAAGACCTCCACCATCAGGTCCATCACCACCAAAGTTTGACAAGAAGTGGAACCACACCTATTCTCACTATAATGACCTTGTTTCTGACAAACGTTAAGAAAGAATGACTTTAATCAGAAAGCAAACGAAAAAAATCATACCAGGCGACAAAATATTTTATTAGACACAAGAGAACAATAAGAATAAAACAGGTCTAATCCTGCCAGCAACTTATAAAAAATGAAGCAAGATAAACTTCACAACAACGAAGACAAAATTAAGACAAATGTATCTAAAGATACTAGAATATACTGATTTTAGCCACCTACAACAGTCAACAAACCACCACCAACAACAACACCAGCATATGAGCCTCTTACACTAGTCTACAACCCACCAACACCACCACCTGCTACCAACATATGAAACTCCTATATAAATTTACAAGCCACCACCTGTACCAGCACATGAAACTCCTACACCAATATACAAGCCACCACCATATACCTACACAACTCACCCACCACCAATTATGTGTCCTACACCTCCTTGCTACTTCAAGTCACCACCACCACCATAATTATACTAGTCCCATAAGCCATAATTTCTATAACCAACAATCAATCAATAAAAAAAAAATCCAAAATTGCTATTAGTAAATGGTTCAAGTAAATGGTAGAACAATTATTTAGTAATTGCTAAACTTAATTTAAGCCCCATGTTGCAAATTGAAACATAATTCTATAAAATCAATTTACAGTATAAAACATCAATTTACAATAAGAGATGTAAACATAAAATCAAATCTATCTTAGAAGGACCATATGAATTCATCGAATTCGAACTTGAACAAAAAATTGAATCATTACATCCACAAAACATTACTTGAGCAATACCAATTAATTAATCTTTAGTAGCGCCAATAGAGTAAATCTCAATTGGAACTACTGTAAATAAAAAGTTTCTGATGTAACGCAAATCTCAATACCAAAATAAGAAATAGATTCAAATACATACCTCCTCCACCTCCGCCGCCACCAGAATCACCATCCACGATATCATTTTTACTTCTTGAGCTTCAATAATTCGAAGAAATTCAACCCTAAAATTACTAGAAATCAAAACATAACATCAGATATCGAACTACTTAAATACGGTTTTAAGAATTTAATCTTTAGAAGAAGGGAACATCTATTGCTGATAGTTGTCATTCAAATCCGAATCAGTTGGCGGCGGCGAAGGTGGTAATAGTTGCAGAGGCGGTGATGGTGTTGGGGATGGCTGGAGAGCGAAGATAGACGAAGAAAATTTAGTTGTGAGAAAGATGAAAAGATATCTCGACTGGTATAGGGTATTTGTGGAAAATAATTAAATGGATTTTTTTCCCGGAAGATGTAGGGGTAAAATTATTGATGGATAAGGGCATTTATGAAGCGCGTGAGAAGGAGGGGGTATTTATTCAATTTCCACACACACAAAAAACAGTCGGTCACGTAACAAAATCTTGGGTGCAATCGCTAGTGGTAAATGGTAAATGATTACATGGTAATTATTTGGTCCATGCACTGGTCAATGTAAGCACATGGATTTGGCCAAAGCCGAAAGCACCAGAATGGGGGCTTCGGATGATGATTAACCGAAGCCACCATTGACGATAGCACGACAAGTCAAGTCGCCATCGATGATGACGTGGCACGGACGGACTTCCCTCAAGAGATGATTAGTGATTGCCTAAATAACCCCAACTGTAATAGTACACGTGTACGGCTAATGACAGAAGACTTACTAGAAAAGCTATTAGGGTACATGTATACGGTATTTCCATACCAGGCTTTTCCCATAAAAGCAGAGCAATCCTCTAGAGAGAGGCAGAGCTTTTCAGAGAATTGTACTGTGTATTGGGATTAGTCTCCTCATAACCTTATAATAATAATAAGGTGTTTAAATTTGGCGACTTCACTGGGGACTAATGCTCAATACAACTACAATACTCATGGTAGTCATCGGTCATAGAAAATCTCAACACCACAAGACCGGACTTCCCTGCTAAAAACTTGGAAAGACTAGTACCACCTTCGGGACCCAATGAAATGCAGAATCAACAAGCAAACCCTGAGTTCGGAATGCCACTGATAGAAGACTCGGGGGGACAACGCCAAAATCTGCAGATAAGAGTAAACCAGTCAAATGTACCCGGAGCCGCGTCTAGACACGTTAAAGAAGTTCCGTAGGCACAAGTTGGAATAAACAGAGCGGATACACAAATACAGGAACAACCTTTACCTGATCCGCAACAACTCAAGATACAACAAATGCGCCAAGAGTTGGCCGAGTCAGATAAAAGAAGATTAGTTTTAATGGATAGGCTAACTGAACTCCAACCCAAGGGAGGCAACGAAGACCCTGACCCTTTTGGGGGAACACAACATCCCCTTTTACTACAAAGCAGAACTAAGCTGAACTCTTTTGGCAGACGTTTCTCGTTCACTAGGAAAAAAAACCAGCGCAACGAGACACCAGGCACTGTCCAGGCACCGAAGGAAGGCCCTCGAAACTCAGAAGGGCAACCCAATAAAGAACAAGACCATGTTGTGATATCGGAAGAGCACATTGCTAAATACCTCGAAGAACACTACGGGATAACTCCACCCACAACGAACTACGCTGTACAATCCCCTTTCACCCAGGGATCATTAGATAAATCCTTTCCTATAACGTATAAACAACCAAAGTTCCAACTCTTCGACGGGTCCGAAAACGTGACGGAACATGTGTTTCGTTTTCTTATAAGCCTAAACGAATATGCCACGAATGACTCCATTTATCTGAGAGAATTTGGCAAATCGCTTACTGGCCCAGCCTTCTCATGGTTTGTGGGACTGGAAGAAAATAACATTTCGTCTTGGAATGAGATGAGGAATCAATTTATGCAGAAATTTTATTCCCGACAAAATCAACTCACAATCTCGGACATCTGCAACCACAAGTACAAACCAGGAGGCAAATACCTGGATTTCGTAAAGAGCTTTCAAGCAGAATGCCTGCGTAGCAGTGTAAAGATCCCTGAAAAAGAACTTGTCAAGATCGGCATCAGTCGACTGCCCACAGAACTTAGTTTCATCTTAGCATCTTTCAAACTAGAAACCATTGCGGACTTTGAAGATGCATGTTCCCGAGCCGATGACGCAGCAGAATTCAAAGCATCAGAAGCCAAGCAATGGGGGCACTTGGTAGCATATGCTAAAGAAGAAGGCAATACCAGACAGGGCAAACGGTCAGCAAATTTCAGAGATGGGAAAGGATACAAAAGGGTTAGTAATTCAGATGAATTAGTGGAACCTCCAAACTTCCCATGCCCACTAGAAACCGTAATCGAACTCCTAGATGAGTTGCGCAGAGATAGAGACAAAACTCTTCCATCTCCTGCAAAAGAACCAACAGAATAAGATAAACGACGCGCTAGATATTGCCATTATCACCAAAAGGTCGAGCACCCTACAAGGAATTGCTGAACGTTCAAATGGAAAATTCATAACAGGCAGCAAAGTGGAGAGATCGATTTCGGGTCAGAAACACACATTCAAAAGGATCCATTACCACGTCAAGTGTTCATGATCACACACGAAGAAGTTGAAGCCGTGACTGAGGAAATCTGCATTGTGTCCGAAGCAGACAACTATGAATACATTGCAACCACTGTCGCGAAGAAACCATTGTTCGCAAACTTCTTTGACACATTAAATTTTACAGCTGAGCAACGTCAAATCGCTGCAGTCATACTAACCAAGATAGAAGCAAATGAAAGAGTCAGTCAGTATTTGGACCGCAAATACCCATTACCCACTGACATCATCACCTTTTCGGAGAGGGATCGAACAGTGGACTGTGACCATACACGGTAGGAATCCGCAAACACAAATTCAAAAGAGCATTTGTGGATACAGGAGCATCAATCAATCTAATACCTTTGCATATCGCCGAAAGCGTCGAAATTAAAGAAGAAGATATCAACAAGTTCGCTACTGGAATTCAAGGCTTCGGCGGGCTTACACAACAAACAATTGGCACTATTAAATTAGAAATCCAAGTGGGCCCCATCCGAGCCAGTGAACCGTTCTATGTCATGGACGTACACCCAGTTTACCATTTACTCCTAGGCAGGCCATGGTTACACAAACATGGAATCGTTCCCTCTACCTACCACCAGTGTATCAAGTTCATCCTGAAGGGAAAGCAGAAACGTGTCCCCGCTTCGATAGATCCCTTTACAACCGAGGAGGCACACTTAGCTGAAGCAGCCTTTTACAACGGGCTAAGTGAACCAAGTGAGGTAGCCACACACATCTACTCGACACTAATTCCCGATTGGGTGACTACATACGCTAGTCCAGCCGAAGATAACTCCACCAAACGAACACAAGTCCACAAGGATGAACGAAGGCAATTTCGAAAGGTCACCCGTCCAGATGGGGGGTATGTCTACAAACGTTGATTTCAGAAGCTCAGAGATACTCTAACAAAGCCTTAAATAAGACCTCCGATAAGACACACCAACTAAAGGAGGGTAACCGCATGGAGCTTACGGAAGGATAAAACAAAAGTCAGTGACAATTCCTGTAAGCAACAATGCCACTTAATAAAAGGCTTTATCTTTTCATCTCAATCTCTTCCTATTACCCTTTTCAAGGGTACACTGAACCACCACAAAGGCGTAAAGCAATTAACAAACGCATAACCTTATCCTACATAATTCAATCCGAGAAGGATTGAAACTTAATATACCAAGACCAAGCTCATACAAAAGATGCATATAACATCGGTTATGGCTTAGGTCTAAGAAGGGTGTCAAGCCTAGAGGTTACATCTCAAAACAAGAGAGATGCTATATCCGACATCATAATAATGGGATCAAACCCATGCAAAGACGCATATGACATCGGATACGGCTCAAATTTCTCGGATTGAGGCCATGTGTCAAAACAAAAGGGTGTAAATTGGATGCCGCATGCTTAGACTGACTCTATATAATGACATACACAAAACTCAAATTTCGTCTAAAAGGATTTGAGCCCAATGTCATCCGCTAATACCATGACAACTACACCCTCGAAACTAAAGGGATTGTCATCTTCAAAATTGAAGTTCATAATTAAAAGCCTAAATCTGAAACAATACATCGGTAGCTAAGCTAGAAACCGATACGGTCCAATAAATTCCTACTGCAACAAGTGACATACAACTGCCAAAACATAAGAATAAGCTCCAAAGCCATGAATTACAATTCATCTAACTTCTTGTGCACCTCGAGATCTCACAAATAAGAAAATCATACACAACTGTCTCATCAAACAGACACATTACATATACAAGTATTAAGTATGACAAGCCAGTTCGCTTCGAGCTTGATATAAAGCAACACTCGAATGCTGCAAAGCAACCTTAATATCCTGAATAATAAAGAAAATCCTAGCCCGTTTTGAGTTCTGAATGAGACGAAGACTATCAGCCTTTAAATCTGCCAATGTTTTGGTTTGCCATACTTTCGTCACGGACATTTCCGAGTCCGTAATCCACTCTTGGTTTTCGGATGCAACAAGTTGAAATGCCCAAGAGCTAATTCTAACACAATATTTATCTTCGAGAGCATTGATATCTCCAAAATCAACTAAGTACGAGTTGACATCTTCCCAACTGCCAAAAGAAAACCAAAGACAAAACATACACAAAGTAACAAACCTCAACTCGTTTTATAACCTCGCACAGTGATCGAGATAACAATAACTTTGGGAATAACAACGCAACCTCATGCAATGTTGAACCAATAACAGTTAGCATACCCAAACACAAACAAAACAAATACAGATACAATAAACCTTGTCCTCTCAAAACCCAATTCCAACAAACATTGTCTACCAAAAACAAAAAGAAAGAAGAGAAGAGATGCAAAAGCAAAAGCAGCAACTACGGCCTAATCAAAACTAGCCAACTCGAGTTCTTTGTCAGCCAACTCTTTCTGTTTTTTTTTCAGCTTTGTTGAAGTTGCGGCAACTTCGGCTGCAATCCTAGACGCCTCGGCAGTTATACGAATCTTCTCTTTCTGTTGATCCTTCAACTTTTGTGCTTCCACTTTAACCTCTTCCTCCAGGCTTGTAATTTCACCAGGTAACACTAACTGTCGGGTTTCCCTTTTGTCCTCAACACCTTTGAAAAACTCCTCAATCCAACCTATATTAAACTTCAACAATTTCGTCAAAATAAAACTGTCCCTCCACGTCTCCAAAGTGGGACCGGTAGGACACTTATCACCAAGCTCATCCATCTCCTTCGCCACAGCAACCAAAGTGGACACACTGGAAATCAAGTTGTTGCGATCCGAAAGCACCTCTGTGCTTGCCACATGCCCATACTCTTCCACAACCCCTTTATAGTACTCCTTCAACTCTGGGGCGACATGAAAGTTATAGACTGGCACGAAATAAGCATATGTGCTTGCAACAACAGACACATTCCCTTTGAAATCAAACCAAGTCGCTTGGACGACTAAGGAATTAGGACTGCCGATGGTAAGAGGAAACGCAGTATCGGGATACCTCGAGCCAATACCAACCTGCCCGCCCTGGTGTCTTCTTTTCTTCGAACTATTCTGCTCTACTAACTGTTCCGAACGCCCCATGCTTATATCCTACAAGACAACCCGATGTCTCAATGAACACCCATTACCACGAATTCAACTAAAAGCGCAAAGCAAAATATCTCACCTGAAAACCAACACCGGAAAAAGAATTCCGAGGACTTTTTGCTCCACCAACTGAATAATCAAAACACAAACAAGAGAGAGGTTCAATACAAATAAATGAATTTTGAACATACAAAAAGGCGTATTTATAAGGAATTAAGAACAGCTGAGGTGGACGATACACCGACAAAATTTATGGATACTTTATGACAATCACGTGCGATCTAGTACACAAAGCTTATGTAATTACATTTTCCCTCTTACCTATTTGATCTTCAAATGATGCTGTTAACTCCCCCTGTTTCGAATCACTACCCGAGTACGCTTTTGGGGCTTCACGAAGAAAACCAATTCTACATTAAGAGCTATCAAACAACGAAACACTATACAACATTTTAGAAATTCCAAAACAACTTCAGCCTTACCTTAACAGTAATAGCAGAAGATGCTCCCTTGCCTTTCTGGACCGAATCTACAATACCTTTCCCCCTCGATCCGGGCTTTATCCCATGTGCAGCAGCAACCTCGGGTGCAAGCTTAATTCTCCCTCGGGCGTTTAACACACGAGGACTGGCCACTCCCACAGGATCGGCAATATCACACATAAATTCAATCATTCGCGTTAACTCGTCATACCAATTTGTGCACCATGATTGTGTAAATTTAGGAGGATCCTTCGGCGAAGGGACTGATAAATGAAATGGGAGATCCCGACAATATCTTGGCTCATCGGGTTTAAAGACAATCGACGATAACATTCCCACATCAAACCATCACCTACTGGGAATACTGGAGTTTGGATGGCAGCCAATCCTTGATAATAACCCAATTTCTTGGCAACTCTGTCCACATTATAACTAATAGCACAAAACTTGCCCTCGTAGTATCCAGGAATAAAACCCGGAGTCACCATCGCTACAAAATCCCACTCATCATTATCGAGAGTTGAACTGTCCGAATCTAATGTATCATCAAGAAACACAAAGCTAGGACCAAGAAACAATGCCCCTCTGGGAGTATCATTGTATGGGCGTGCTGGGAACAATTTCAGTTCATCCACTTCCCACATAAGTTCATTGCTTGCCTTTTTTACGTGCTTATTCTCATATAAAACGGTACGAGGGTGATGAACCGGGGCAGGAGGGAGCCGACCAGAGGTACCTATAACATTATTGTTTCTTGCAACTAAGTCATGAACATCGGACCTACTAGCAGGAAACCTCTCCCAAAACTACATCTGCATGAAACTGGTGGGAACATAACTCTCAATTATGTGTTGTTGACTATTTGCAATCTCCACATCTGAAACAAGCATATCCAAATGACGATATACTCCACCTAAAAACATCGGAGCCAAGGGATAAGTAATCCCCACCCCACCCCCCACCCCCGCCATCTTAACAGCCATCCGAAGAATGTCATCACGAATGGTATCTTTTGGTGAACACTCGAAAAGATCATGAATCAACGAATACGCCAAGAAGGAAGCGAGCTCGACATCATCACTATGACCATACGAATGAGGGTCATAAGACTTCACAACTGACTGAAGTTCTTTCTTACTAATTACTTCAGTAACACGGGGCGCCCAATAATTCATCCATCCCGAAAGAGAGGCACGCTTATCTTCCATAACTAAACCTGCAGCAGCATCGGTACTCACCTTATGGGCTATAGCCTTTCGAACCCCCACCAACACTTTATACCTCCGAGTCCGAATCAGTCATGGCACCATCGGGGTCATCCTCTTCGAAACTATGAGAACTATGAATGGTAATCCTGTGAGGGTAACGACGTCCTCCAATGTAGGGGAAGCATCTCCCCAAGCAAAGACTAAGGTATGCACACCAGCAACCCACCGAAGACAGGATGCATAAAGGGCCTTGTTAGCATGATAGATACTCCAATGGGCAGACAATTCCAAAGCATGCTCAATATTAAGCTCCCGAATACGCTGTACGTGTCGTGGTTTCGATAAAATGTAATGCTTCCATGAAGACCAATCATGGCTAACAAGAGTAGTCGATAAAAATTCTATTGAGGGATCTCGATAATACCCGCGCTCAATACATAATCGAGGAAAATTGTCAAGGGGAAGTTTCTTAGGGGGAGTAATTTCGGGGGCTAACAATCTCGAGCTATTATCAATGGTATGAAACCTCGGAGCACGCAATTTAGGGATGAACTTGTCCTAAAAAATAGACCCGGAATTAGGACTTTCCCCCGATTCTACACCAAATAGGCGAGCTTGTCTCATGGCTGCGGAATCCTCCGCATAAATGGATTTACCAGCACCAGACATCTGCGGTTCCATCCCAAGATTGAAATCAATTGAAGCACCGAAGAAGGTAAAAGGAAAGAATAAAAGGAAAAGGAAAAGAGAAGAGAGAGAAGTAGAAAATTACTGAAAGAAGGAATAAAGGGAAAGAAAAGGAGAAGAAAGGGTTTTATACGAGAAGATACCAGAAAGACGAAGAGTCGGCACGTTTGAGGAAAGGGCATACATGTCAATTAATCAATGGGAAGATGAAACGGCAGAAGAGAATCATACCCTATGGTTAATGACTGTTGGTTAAAACCTAAGAGATAAAAAGAAGAGACAAGGAAGCGGAAAGAATAAACCAAAAGAGAAAAGGTGGCTCCGGGTCATACTCAAATCCGAAGTCGTGATCAAAAGCGGTTTCAAGGGAACAAAAGGGCACATCAACATGACAATTCTGAAGATGCATTCTAACATGAGCTATGACTGATCGCCAAGCCTGCAAGTCTTGACAAAACAGTCAGGGGGCTAATGTAAGCACATGGATTTGGCCAAAGCCGAAAGCACCAGAATGGGGGCTTCGGATGATGATTAACCGAAGCCACCATTGACGATAGCAACACAAGTCGAGGTTGCCAGCGACGATGACATGGCACGGACGGACTGCCCTCAAGAGATGATTAGTGATTTCCTAAATAACCCCAACTGTAATAGTACACGTGTACGGCTAATGACAGAAGACTTACTAGAAAAGCCATCAAGGTACACGTGTACGGTATTTCCATATCAGGCTTTGCCTATAAAAGCAGAACAATCTTCCAGAGAGAGAGACAGAACTTTTCAGAAAATTGTATTGTGTATTGGGATTAGTCTCCTCATAACCTTATAATAATAGTAGGGTGTTTACAACTTAAAGTTACAAGGCAAAATTAAATTTGAACCTCAAAATTGAAAATTGTACCAAAGACTGCTCGGATAACAAGGGTTTGGACTCTTGGGTAGTTTCGGTAGGCAGGCTCTACCTAAGGTAATCTCTCGCTCTTTCACCTTGTTATAGTAATGACTCGATCAAAGAACTGCTCAAGTTGCTCTGTGAAATGTGAAGCAGTCTGATTCTGTAATGGAGTTCTTTATATCTTAATGTTCCCTGTCTACACATTTGTACTAACAATATTGTACTTTCCCAATTCAGTTTGAACTCGCTCATAAACTCAAAATTAGGCCATTATCACCTTCTTCTTTCTCTATTTCCTCTCTAAGAGAAAGAAAACCGGAGCAAAAAAAATGATGCTTAAAGGCAAGTACCCCATCTCCATTCATCCTATTTCTATACTTATGATACTGATAATTTGAGCTCCTCAAATACATTCTCATAGTGGGAAATAAGGATGAGAATGTAGTTGAACGTTAACTGTTTGATAAATTGCTTCTCAGAAGGCTGTAACGCTGCATATCACTTCTACACTTCGATGAATTTAGTTAGTCTGAATTTTTTTTGCCGTGAAGCTAACATGTCTGTTTGATATTGCTTCACATATCATGGTTGTTTTCTGGAGATTTATGTGATTACTTGATTCTTTTGAAAACTGTTGTTTTTTTTTTACTTAATTTTTTATTTGGTATTGTGAGCTTCATTATGTGGTAAGCTTACTCTTGTTTGGGTTACTTTGCAGGATCGATATCAGGAAATCATGTTCAACCCAACATTCTTAACTTCCATAAAACACAAAATAGTGGTATTGTTGAATTCCTTGATTCATTAATTATTATGTATGCAAATGTGCTATAGAGTCGAACAGGTTATTGGTCCATATTATAATTAGTTGCGTACATAGTAGTATAGAAGAAGAACTCCTTATCCCTACAACAATGCATTAAACTCGCCAAATTACTCATGGAATGCGGCAATTTTGCAGGTTATCATGTGAGACAGTTGGGCTTCTCAACAAACAAATTGAGATTAAGTATAATAAGATCAGGGATATCTGAGTCTGCTAGTATTTCACCTGTTCAAGAAAACTGTAGACGCGATCTACCATTAGTGAAGATGTGTGGAATCACATCTGCTAGAGATGCTGCTATGGCTGCAGAAGCTGGTGCAAATCTTATCGGAATGATCATTTGGCCCAACTCAAAACGTTCAGTATCACTCTCTGTTGCTAAAGAGATTTCAAAAGTTGCAAAGACATATGGGGCAGAGGCTGTTGGTGTATTTGTAGATGACGATGCAAACACGATTTTAAGGGCATCTGATGCAGCAGAACTTGACCTTGTGCAGGTAAAAAACCGTCAAAGTTAAAATAAGGTGTTGCATATATGAATAAGTTAAGATTATGACTATGTGAAAGATGTGCAGCTTCATGGAAATTGTTCTAGAGAGGCTTTTCCACTTCTGCGGCAAGAAAGACGAATAGTCTATGTGCTTCATGCTAATGAAGATGGAGATCTTCTAAACCAGATTGCTGATGAAGATTGTACTTTAGCAGATTGGATCCTAGTAGATTCTGCCAAAGGTGGCAGGTGAGAAATAATTCTCCTGCTTGCATATTTTTTTTCTTTCATTCTTTAACCAATTTGTCCATAGGAGAGCGATACTATTTAAAAAAAACAAAAACAAAAAGCAAATGCCTTTCTGATGTTCTCTCTTCCAACTAATTAAAATTACATTTTCTTCGGCGTATCCCTGTGAATACTATGTATCATCAAGTTTAGCTGGATAATACCATTTGGTTTGGTGATATGTGTTCAGGTATCCAGATAGATAGTCTAAATTGTGATTATGATGATTTTGTGGGCTATTTCACTTCATTATTTAGATCCTATAGTATGTGGGTAATCTACTTGTTCTACCTAGAAACAATATTATTACTTAACATAGTATTACCATGGATAGTCATAGTGATGCTATTGACTGACTAGGGGTTTAATGTATGTATGTATGTATTATTTTTTTGTTTTTCTTATTACGTGAGAGGATAATACTTTTGAATCTTTTTTTGGTTTTCCATTCTTTATGATGCTTCTAGTGAACTGAATATTGATTTTTGTGTTTACAGTGGCAAAGGATTCAACTGGACAAATTTTAAGCTACCACATATTACAAGTAAACATGGATGGCTCTTAGCTGGAGGGATTCATCCAGAAAATGTCTGTGAAGCCCTTGTTACTCTTAAACCGCATGGAATTGATGTGAGCAGTGGCATTTGCGGCTCTGATGGCATCCAAAAGGATCCATCTCGGATATCATCATTCATGTGTGCTGTGAAGTCTGTGAGATACTGATCTCACCGAGAGAACCAGTAGTAATATATCTCCATTCTTGCAAACTAAAAGGATATCAACAGTCTGAGGTTTAAGATAATCAACTGATGATGAGCTTCTAATGCAATTCGGGCACAAATATGGCAATATGGCTGGCATGTGTTGTTGTTACATTTGTAGTAACCATCTAATGAGCTCGTAAAAATCCTTAAATCCTAAACTCCCCAACTTAATCGTGTCAATGGAGTCATGGACCAACAATTGCAAATTTCAATTGCTTGTCCCTTTGTTCTTTGCCTTTTTCTTCACAATTTAGCCTGCATTTTGATAGGCCCAAAATAAAATGATACATGCATCTCCGCCAGTGCCTAGAGTAAGCAACACTAAATCCTGGGTAGCATAAGTCTGCCCCAAGAACCTATCAATCTTGGAAATCATCACCGGTGTCTGTAGTTAATTCCATGAGATACTGATCTACGTACGCATATTACAAACGAATAAGAAGACAGAAACCCAATTGTTGATATGGTCCATTGCTGGAGTGCTTCACATTTCAGATGGGGCACAAAGATGTGACCATGTACATTGTCCTTTTCCTTCTGATTTTTTTCGTGAGGTTGTTGGCGTTGTGGTTGTGGAGGCTCAAGAATGAAAGTCAATCTCCTCCACAACATTTACATACTGAGATGGGGACATTCTCTGAATATTGTAATTGATGTCTTTGTCTAAAGAAGAAATACAAACAATAAAGATTTGCTATGAAACACCCATTTTGTTAAAATACCACTTAGCATATGCTCTAATAGATAGTATTACAAAGATTTGCTCTAATCTGAACACAAGTATATGTATTACAAAGAATGGTAGATTGATCAACTCTAATCACATTTATACGAAACAATTACTTTTTCCTTTCCATATTTTGGAAGGAAAATGACTTGTTTCGGACTACCGGTGTAGAAGAACAGGAGCTTCCTCATCGAAGAATTACCAACTTCCATAACTGTTGAAAATGATTTTGATGAATAATGTACGAACAGGAGCTTCCTCATTGAAAATCTTGCTTGTCTTTGCAGCTTTAAGCAGACTTCTCTTGTGAAGTACCAGCAATTTGAGGGTCAGTCTGGTAGAACAGGATATCCCCTGTGTCACTAACATAGTGATCTTTTTTCAAACTTTCTACTAGAGTATCGACTAAATGAAATGGTATAGGTCCAGATTTCTTTGGTTCTCGGTAGTACTTCCCGAGCACTGGTTTAGCTGCCTCTGTCTACAGTGTCAAGAATAAAGGAACATCTTAGTATTATAAAAACTCATATTATAAATACTCAAATTTTCTTTCAGCATTCATTTTGTTTTAGAAATGATACTCACTGCTTCTATAAGGTTATAGTGTGGTATTTGTGGGAAGAGGTGATGTATCACATGAGTTCCAATGTCATGGTGGATATTGTTAATCCAACCATAATCACGATCAATTGTTGTAAGGCCTCCTCTTAGGTAACTCCATGCCTGTTCAGAGCAAATTGAAGTATTACTGACAATTTTGAAACAGAATTCCACTAACCCTGCAAGCATGCATTTATCCACTGCCTAAAACTGTAAATTCTTCCACAATTTATGTACTAAATTCTTGGTGTTTCAATTCCATAAGTTGGTAGTAGTTTTCAAACTTCGGGTATTTAAGAGAAAGTCCAGAAAAAATGAATACCTTTCCACGATACCATGGAAGCTTTTCATCATGGCCATGGTGATGTAAGTAAGTTACGAAATCCAACCACATGACAAAGATCTGCATTTGAAATAAAATCAAAGTGAGATCATTTCATAACCAGGCATAAACACTAGCAGAAGTAAGAAGGAAGCCTCTAAACTTCAAATATACAACAAGGAGCGGAGAAGGCGAGTGTACCCAGTAGGGAACCCCGTAGAGCTTAAGCACTTGCATAGGACCAATAGTACATGATAAACCCACAAGCAAAGCCACCATAGCTGTCCAACACGCTGTGGAGGTGATAATATCTTTCCTCTCATTCGGAACAAATAAATCGCTGTTAGGGTCATAGTGAGAACCCGACTTTCCAGGACTTCTACTCCACTGCAAACCAACCACGCAACAAACAACAAGAATAATAAAACTTTATCCGTTATAATTTCATCGCTGAACATACGTAATCCACAATTCCACATTCATCTATGCAACAATAAACTCACCAAGTAAAATGGATATGCAAGGAGGGGAAAAGGCACTGTAAACCGCAAACTCTTTGTAGCGGCGTCTAGGTTCTTATAAATTTTCTCAGGCAACTGAAACAAAATAGGAAAAAAGGTTAAACAAGGCATTTTCATTAAGCAAAATTCATTTTCATAACAGTAATATAATAGACAACGAAGTACTAACCGGGTGCCATGATTCATCATTCTCGACGTGACCGTGGTTTTGATGGTGAGTCCTATGACTAATTCTCCTGTATGTAGACAAATACACATTTGGTTAACACCATACTTTCTAAATCCCCTATCCTAGACACTAAAGCATGCGCTAACAACAAATACATGAATAGGACTAGAATTGGACATACCATCCATTGTATGGTACAAGAATTGACGAGTGAAGAATATGCCCCACCACGCTATTTAACTTGTGGTTGTTAGAAAAGCTTCCATGACCACTGCAAAAATAGATTTCAAACCAATCCTTTTCAATCAAAACCAAATAATGAGAATTCAAAGTTCAACACCTAAAAAAACAAGAATTCATCCTAAATTAAGGTTATTCATATTCAAAATTCAACATCAAAAAACAAAAGTTTAGAGGAATTCAATCTTACCAGTCATGACCAAGAACAAATAATGCCCAAAACATAGTTCCCTGAGCCGCCCAATAGAGCGGCCAAACAATCCAATTATTAAGAGCAGCAGCAGTAGCAGCCAAACCAAAGACGACAACAACATCTCTAAGCACATAACTCATAGACTTCCATGTATTCTTAACCCAACAATGTTTAGGAATAGCAGCTCTTATATCAGCCAATCCAAATGGTGGTGGTGCACTTGGGTCAAAATCTGAATTCTTCATAAACCCATTCACCTTCTCTTCTTCTTCTTCGCCATCTAAAGTTGCAACCTGTAATGGTACACTAACTTTCAATCCCCAATCTTTACTTCTTATCCTTTTATCAGATACAGCTGCCCCATTGAACCAAACCTGATTAAGATCTCTTGAACCAACTGATTCAATCTTTTTATTAACCACACCCAAAGGCAGCTTAACACTACTTCTATTGTTTGATAACAATCCTGTTCTGGGTTTTGGTATTAAACGAGGCAAAGGTCTTAAACCACATTCTGATAAGACCCAAGTTGCCATTTTTATTCAGAGAGAACAGAAAACGGTTTTGTTTTGGGTTCTCTCCTTCTCACCAAACCCCCAGAAACAGAAAAAAAAAGAGAGAGAAGAAACGTACCAAAGAATCTATCTTTATGAATATGAATTCAAGAAGAGAAGAAGAAGAAGATAATGTTAGAGAGATTCTCTTAAATTCTCCTCCTCTTCTTCTTTTCTGTGACCCCTAAACCCCCTCTCTCTATCTTTTCCTTTCTGTGATATAAATATAGTTGGATTTACCAGCAGCCGTCTGATTATGGAAACTCCTCGTGTAAAACTATTGACTAGACATTTTGTAAGACTATGTGGTGGGACCTACGGGTGAAAAGGGCCTACGTGCTCAAATGTGGAACGTATATAACTTTGGGAGCTTTTTTGGGGAGTGTATAGTAAGTTTTGGTGCTAGAAAATCTCTCTTTGGTCTCTTGTTTGTTTGGTGTGTGTCATGTGGAGAGGGGTTGAGGGTGGTGTTCTTCTTTATATAGAGTCAATGGTACCGACCATGCGGTGGCTTGAGTCAACCTAGGTCAAGTTTTATTCAGATGTTATATGGACGGTGTATTTCATTTGAGGTGTGTTTGTTGGAGTTTGGCAGGCTGCAATTGAGTCATTAGGCCGTCCGTATGTACTTGATAACTTTTATGATCTTTGTTAGAGGAAGTTCTCCTTTTCGTCTCATTATGCGCTTTTTTTATTTTTTATTTTTTTAATAAACAAAGAACCTTTTTATTAATGGGATTTCAAGGTTACGATGAGTTTAAGGTCGAAAATAAGATAATACAAAGTAACAAGAACATATCATAAGAGTACAATACCGAGAAATCCGACAAGAGAAGGAGAAGGATTACCGGAGTAAGACAAATATAAGTATGAATAAGATCCGATTAAATTGGAAGAAGGATGGTTTTTCTCGGAATTAAATTCCAACCATTTAGTTTGTTTTTCTTCTTTAGAAAGAAATGCTCCAAAAGTAGGAGTGATTTGCTCAAATCTCTTATAACTAGCGATGAAGCTTCCTTCGTCAAAAAGACCACCTATGGAGATTTCATCGCCGAATAAGTTGATGATGAAGATTCCGTCGCCGGAGACAACCAAGATGAAGATTTCTTCGTTGGAGAGCATGAAGAGCATCACTATTGATCTTAAAACCCAACCCAATAACCAAGAATCGCCACTAAAGCGAAGATAAACCTCAAAAGAGTAGATAAAACCACCAAAATGGTGTAGATAAGTAGAAAACATAATAAAAAACCAAACTAATCTACTAACTAACATAGAAAGCAAGGAAAAATGAAGAAATCTGCTCAGATCTAGTCCGAAAATGGACTAGATCTGAGCAGAGAAGGGTTGTTTTTGATGGTTTTGTTGGAGAAGAAGAAGGAGTGAGAGAGAGGAGAGAGAAATTCAAAACAAAAATCATGGGAAACGAAAATCTTGTATAATCACGTTTTCCTTGCTAAAAGTAACTCATGGTGCGACCCAAGTGGGGACATATTATGGAATTCATATTTAGGAATACCCCACGAACTGGTGGATATTTTTCTGTTGATGTTGTTATGGTTTTTCAATGCCGATTATTGCGGTTGGTACTCATATAAGTTTTATTTCGAGCCTATCAATTTTTTTCTCCCAACTTATACAAATGGCTACGGGGTGTTTAAATTGGATTAAAAGACCAATCGAGTTTCAAATTATCCCCAATCCTAAGGCATATTCATATGCACATGTCAAGCAGCTGATTTGCCACTTTAGCACCCATTATGGGTATGCCAAAGTGGCAAACATATCTGCCTAAGTGTCAAATATACCACTTAGGCATACACGACGGAGTGTCTGACGAGCGATAGAGTGTCCATCGTTATATAGTCATAAGATCGATCGTTGGTCATTCCAGTGTCAGCGATAGTCATGTTATCGCTCGCTGAGTTGATCATCACTCATCAGTTCCTCATCTACAATTTCCCCCCTCTATAAATACCCAATTTCAAACTCATTTCAACTCGCATCAGAATTTCTAAATCTCTCTAGAATTTCTCAATCTCTCAATCTTCTTCAAATCTAAAATAATCACACCTTTTCTACACTTCTTAATTTCTTGTAATATGGATTCACAATCTTAAATTCAAGGCAAAGGTAAAAACAACAAATTCCGGGGTGCAAAATACAACTTCACAGAAGATGAATGCATTTGTCGTAATTATGTTTATTTTACCCAAGATTGTGTCAATGGTGCACAACAACATGGTAACACCATGTGGGATAACATATTTCGCAAATATGAAGAACAAACCATGAACATCATTAGTCGTGATGCAAAAGGGTTGTCAGAAAGTTTCACTGTAATCAATAGGGAAGTCGCCAAATATGTTTATGCGATAATGCAAGCCAAGAGAGGCCGGGAGAGTGGTCTTGTGGATGGTTTTGTTGAAAGACAGGTTCGTACATAACGACAGCGAAAAAAGGCAACAATTTCGGTTTCGAAAGTTGTTATCATGTTTTGAGGGTGTTGAACAAATATAATCCAGAAGTGTTAGCAACTAATCAACAAGTACCTGAAAGGTAACCATACAATTCTTCTCCCTCAACACCAAATTCTTCACCATTTTCAGCAGGTCCATCAAATTATTCACCAGATACCCCAAGAAACTCAAGTGTCAACCTAGTTCTCAATAATGATGATGTTAATAAAAAACTTCTAGGAAGAAACAGAGCAAGACTTGCTAGAAAATTATCTCAAGAAGGTGGAAGCTCCGATGGATTTAACATGGCGGAGTTTATGGAACATCAGAAGACCGTCGAGAAGCAAAGAGCAGTTGATAGGAAATTTCAAAACAGGGAGCCTAAGAAAAGTAGCCTTTCTCAAGAAAAATTTGTGAATGACTATGACAAGCATAACATTCTTCAAGCTGACACTTCAATTATGAACCCCAGGCAAAAACATTTGTGGCAAATCAAATTCGACAGGATTTAAACACAGATTGAATAACAAGCTGGATTTTAATAACAACTGAAAACGCGGGGGTATAATAGCCACACCCAATATTTCGTTCGACAATCTGTATGGACTAAAATCCAATACAATTCCGAGAGCACCAACTTAAAAGTGAGACTCAATCAAGAAATATATTAAAGAGCTTTATCTTTTTCTCAATACAATTAGTAAATCAACTAGATAGAAATCCGTGAGAATGATTGATATCAAAATAACTCGTATGGTACCAAAGACCAATGTCCGAGTGTCAATCAAGTTCTATCCAACAAACAAGGTCGGATTTATCAACTATGATTGAACCACGCACAACTTGTGATATTTCAATTATATAAACAAGTATAATAAGGAAAAGAAATAACACAGACACCAAAAAATTTGTTAACGAGGAAACCGCAAATGCAGGAAACCCGTACCTAGTCCATATTTGAACCCCACACTGTATTAAGCCGCTATAGACTCTAACCTACTATAAGTTAACTTCGGACTGGAATGTAGTTGAGCCCTAACCAAGTCTCACACTAATTAAGGTACATTCGCGTTCCTTACGCCTCTTGAATCCCAACAGGTTTCTGCGCACATGATTCTCTTAGTTGATCTCACCCACAACTAAGAGTTGCTACGACCCAAAGTCGAAGACTTATAAACAAATCTGTCTCCCACAGATAAGTCTATTCTGGTTTTGTTTTCGTCCTAAGATAAATCAAGGTGAACAGGAAACTCAACTAATAATCCGGTCTTATACTCCCGAAAAGCATCCTAGAAATATTAGTCATCTCACAATAACCTAACTTATTAACAGAAAAAGTTATTGCGGAATCACAAGAGTCTGAGACAAGAAACTGTTGTGATTACTTTTTATATCTTACCTATCGGAGATAAATCTCGAGCAAATCTTAGAGAAGATAAAACTCAATACGATAGAAAAAGTAAGATCAGAATACGCAATTACGGAGAAAATAGTTGAATCTGGCTTCACGAATCCCAAATTAAGTCTTCAGTCGTTAACCTAATAATAGTTTTGGAAAACCTTAGGTTAATGGAGAATCGACTCTAGTTTGGAACTAGGACACACAAGAGTGTCGGGATTAGGTTTCCCAGATGCTAGAGTTCTCCCTTATATAGTCTTTCAAATCAGGGTTGCTTACAATCAAAACTAAGATAACTTAGTAACAAAGCAATTGATATTCACCGTTAGATGAACTCCTGATTTAAGATTCAAGCTAAGTATGCTTATAAACTAAGCAATCAATCTCCACCGTTAGATGGTATTAGCTTGATGCACACAAATGAAATATACCTATATTTAGATATGGATGAACCGTACCCAAACGTGTATACCTTGTTGGCTCAATAATAGTTAACTGAAGTTATCCATATGAACACTTATAGTTTAACCGTATTCATCTAACACTTCTAGATCAAATATGATGATCAATCAATCATGATAGATTAGATAATCAAATGAATCTAAATGTATCATAAGAGAGTTTTTCAAATGTTCATCATCTCATAGAAATATATATGAACCATTTGAAACATATTAAGTTTGGTTTGTAATTGTACAAAGTACTTATACAAGAACCAATTCATGAACATAATGCCACGGTTTGCAAAACAAGTTCGTATACCTTATTTCATTAAAGTTCCAGAGACTTTAGTTTGCAAACGAACCTGAGTTCATGAGTATGAAAAACATACTTACCCATTTTAGAACCTTACCACTGTGTTTGCAAACAGAGTACACGCGAACCACAGTTCAGGACTTTGGACATGTCGTGCCGTTCGCAAACAGAGTACGCGAACCACAGCTTCGGACTCATCCTTATCTAGACGTTCGCAAACAGAGTACGCGAACTACAGCTCCGGAGTTTTGACGGTTAAACCCATTCGCAAACAAGAGTTCCAGACCTGAACTAGAATTTCACAGTTCGCCTACCATGTACACATAATGTGATATATCCAGACATGGTAGTAGTTCTAAAACTCTCATTTAATCATTGAAACATCCTTAGAAGACAACAATGGTAATCTTACACATACCACTAGCTTCAAGTAATTTTCAAGTGATTAATCGATCAATCCAAAACTTCCCAAGTCAAAATCAAATGATTATCTCACACAAATCATGTAAGATATTCAAGGTAATTTTCACATGATCATCTTGACTTAACATTTAGTTTCCAACAAATAAATTGTCTACAACTAAACTCGTCAAGTAGATGATGAAGTTTAGCTAAAGCTAAAAGCTTCCAACACGTATTTAGAAAAATATATTAACGATATAAACTTGTCTCGAAATTTCAAATGTGTATATGTAAAAGTCTATATAGCTATACGACTTAGTCTCATTAGAAGATATAATAGAACTGACTTATGAGTGATAGATAAGTTTTAGTCTCCACATACTTTTTGTTGATGAAGTTCCTACAAGCTCTTCAGTAGATCTTCTTCTTCAATTTGTGAATGACATGAAGTCTAAAGCTCAACTACACACTTTTATCCTAATCCGAGACTTAGCTATAAGTAGACTACAATTCAAGTATATAGTTTTGATCAACTAAACTTGACAAACAAGCTTGAGATAGCAACGCTTGCGAGTTCGACCGAGCAGTGCTCTAACAACAACCAACCTGGTGGTGATGATGATGATGATGATGAGTTCGATGGTGTAGAACCTCTAGATAATTGATGTATTAATTTAAGTTTTAATTTGAAGTGTTGCATTATAATTTGATATGTTGTTGTTGCATTCTACTTAATATTAGTTTGAAATGAAAAGTTGATTAATTTGAAATGTTGTTGCGGTCTACTTAAATAAGTTTCGCTCATTAACTTAATATTGAATAAAACAAACTACAAAAAAATTAACAGTTTAAACTAAAATACATAACTTAGTAATTATGCCCACCCGCTATTCCATACTCTGCTCAAAGATTCACTCTCAGATCTTCTTTTAAAATGTCATACAGATTCTTGTTCTGAATGTAATTAGTCATTTGCCCATAATTTCTTGCAGGCACGCCTCTTTGTGGTTGAATCTCAGGCCTCAGATCTCCATCTCCCCACTCCTTAGTGCACGAGTTTCCTGAATTACCATGTTATGAAGATTTATGCAAGTGAGCATAGTTTTGTGCATTTCACAGGGATTCAACCCACGATATGGCTCACAAATGATAGCGAACTTCCTCTTAAAAATTTCAAAAGCACGTTCCACATCCTTCCTCACCGCCATTTGGCATTCGTTAAAATGCCAATATTAGTGGACCAATGCACCGGCAGGGGGATGACGGTAACATTAAACCAAGGTTGACCATTTTGGGTAGATACAATCCGCAAGATAATACCCATGAGTGTACTGATGGCAGTTGATCATGAAACGGACTTGGGGACAAATTCCATACTTTGGATCTTTAAACAGAGGCGACTTGTGCAAAACATTAATATCATTTTGTGAACTCGGAAGACCAAAAAAAGTGTTCCACATCCAACAATCATAAGAAGCAACATCTTCAAGGATAACGGTCGGTTTCGGATAATGACCATTATATTGACCGGCCCAATAAACAAGGCATCCTTTCCATACCCAATGCATACAATAAAGACTACCTAGCATTCTTGGGAATCCCCTATCCCCATTCTTCCTCAATAGTTGTCTAACATTTTTATCGGTTGGTTTTCGTAAATATGTTGGACCAAAATGATAAATTATTACTTCGCAAAACAATGAAAGGTAAGTGAATGAAGTTGTTTTCCCCATACAAAGGTACTCATCGTTCGCATCCGCTAGTTTGCCATAACTTAGAATCCTTAATGAAGTAACTTTTTGTTTAGGACTATGACATCTAATATTCAGCATCAAACTGATAATTAAATTGAGGTTCTATTCAACAAAGCTCTTAAATAATCTTTTTCACCAGATGCCGAGGCATGCGGAATCGACATTGGAAATCTTGATCAGAGTACACACAATTGGGAAGAAAATAATCGTGCATCAGCTTATGGTGGTAAAATTACCTCCCTCGATACGTATATCTTCTTTAGAATACTTCTTTTGGCTCTGGAACTATAAGTATTTGGCCCGAATATACGAGCATCAGACTGTCGATTATTTTATTATCTTCAACTTCCTCATCGTCAAGTTCTTGCAACCTCCTTTGATGCATTTCTTGCTGCAATCTAAACCGATTCATAATAACATTCCTCTCTTCATTGGATCTTGCCATTGATGATTATGAAATTTAAAATTGCAGATACAAATACAAAAATTGGTAAAGAGAAATCGGTAAAATATGTGTAGAAATATGTGTGAGTGATTTGAAGAAGTATATGGCCGTATATATAGGAAAATAGGGGGAAATAGCCGTTATAAAGTAGCCGTTGAGCGATACAAATAAAATCGAGCGATGGTAACTATGACGCCAGCAATATTCACATTATCACTGGCGCTTTAATGAATATCGTTCTCTAGAATCTCTGTCGCTCAGTAGTTTTCCCATAGTGGCGCAATTCATTTGCTATGCCACATGGTATGTCAAACAAGTTTTTTTAACCTTGTGCATAGGAATAAGCCTAACTCATGTAAAAATTATTTTTATTTCAGCTAAAAGCCAAAAACCTAAACTTTTAAAACAAAAACAGAAAAACCTTTCCATATTCTTCTAATCTTACCAAATCTATAAACCTAATCAAAAATTTTAATCTTTTAGTCCAACTATCACCGATCCAACAAAGGTAATGCAAATCCCCATCAACTTGTTCTATTATTAATATTTATTCATTGCTTTACATATTTAAAACCACTTTTTGGAATCAAAATCTCTGATTTCTACCCAGAATCAAGCTTGGTGGATCCGATTATGGGTTATGTTATTCGCCTCCATGATGAACCTACAGCTAAATCCGTTTATAAGATGATTATCATCGACTGATTCTTTGTAGAGATCATAATTTATAAAAAAACATAACCAGAATCGGTTTATAGGTGCATGAACATAAACCGATTCCGGGTACCTTTTTTTTTTTTTTTTTTTTTTTTTTAAATTTTGTGCTCCTACAGTCGGTTCTTATATACTTCGGGGACAAGGGGCGGAACGACCTCTCGATCTACTTATTGTAGCCAGGATTCTAACCCACCTAGCAATTCAAGTCTTGTTTGCAGAGGTTTACTGTACGGGGAGTATCGATTATGTAACTTGTGTTTTGAGATTCCCATATCAGAATTATGGGTATATTTATATGTCTTATCCACTGATTCCCAGGGTTTCGTTTTTTTATGAAGTTTTCTGGACTTAATCGGATTGCATATATTGTCTTATGCACCAACTGTCTAACTAGATTTTTGTTTTGATATTACTTTTTGTAGTTATGGACATCAGTCACTTGAGTTTTTTTGATCGTAGATTTGTAAGAATAATAAAGGATACAATTGCAAGTCGGAAGGAACACGACAAACAGATGAATATTCTTTATGCAGAAATGGACGAAGCTTTAGCAGAAGTTGTTGCTTCTGACAATGCAGGTGATGCTGTCGATGGTCTTGCTCCTGATGGTGATGCCGGTGCTCCAAATGTTGTAGATCCCTGATGTTGATTCTCCCTGGTGCTTAGTGATGCTAGCTAATTATAATACTTTTAATGGTTTTATAATTATCGGAAGACTTGTTTGGATAATGGTTTTCTTTAATTATGGCACAATGAACTTATGGGTTTTAATTATAATTATTGTATGTAATGGGTTTATGGTACAATGATTTTATGCATGCTTCAAACTATGTTTTAAAAATACAAGCACATAATCGGTCTATATGACTATACCTATATACCGATTCTTTAGGTTTCATCCTTAAATCGGTTTATGTAGGTGTTCGTATAATCCGATTATTTCATACTTTAGAAATGTTTGTTTTCTGCATCTTTTTCTAGATAAAATCAGATTATGTGTGCAACAATATGAACCGATTATGATTGGTGGAAAGTGAAATTGTTTTTTTGATTTTCAGAGCCACAATTAGTAATTGTTGACAAGGACCGATTCTGTTTGGCATCAATCCACAATCGGTTTTCGTGGGCATTCACGAGGGTCGATTGTGCTCATTTATTTCATTTTTTTTGAAAAAAATATCCATTGGAGTCTTTCTCTATATAAAGAGACCTCACTCCCGGACCCAATTTGCCTCAAACTTGCATATTTAGTTCACTCCTACTCCATCTACTACTCAAACAACATACACCTACTTTCATATACTCTACAAGCATTGCACCATTTGATTCAAGTGAAGATTTGGCCATCATTAAAACATGATACGCCGAAACTCAAGTTGTGGATGTCTCCCCCGTAAGGGTAGATCCCGAAACCTTTTGGGTGAAAATATATATCAAATATTTGCGTGAGTATGGGAATACAAAGAGAAGAACTCTTCGACAAATTCATGATAGGTACCAAGTTATCCAAAATGCGAGTTGCTTTTATAGCTATCCAACAGCGGATCTTCAATAGAAGCCATTTAAGCTTGTCGCTGCAACCATTTTTAAGTATTTTTAGACTTTACATAATCTAAGTTCATTGTATTCTAAATGAACAACATTAACAAAGTAAGTTTATGTTGTGTTATTGTACGAGGAAGTTGTAAAAGTGCACTACTTGGATAAAAAGAGAGAAACATGCACATTTGATGGAATTTATCACTTCATGGTATCCAAAATTACGGAGTATGCCCTGGACTTTATGGCTGGTTTTATTGAATCTGACGGGGATTCCTCTGATGAAGATTGACAGATTTAGAATTTTTTTTTATAGATTTTGTGGGTAGAACTCTTTGTAAACCCTCACAAGACTATAACTCGTCCATTAGGGTCTCCCAGGGGTTCAAAAGCTTGATGCACGTGGTAAGTGCATCCATGATTCCTAAGAAATAGAGTTAGAAATGAAAGAATAAGTCCTAAAAATATGAATGCATTTTTTTTACTATGAAAATGCATAAATCGGTTTATATATGACTAATAAGAATCCCATTATCGTAATTGATTAATATTAGTTGATTTTACGTCTAACACGGTTAATTAACACCTAAAACGATTAATTACTAATTAATCAGGGGTAAACTAGCCATTTTTAAAAATTGTTGGCTAAGGGGTTTTTGGAATTACTTCATAATGATCCCTTTTAGTATTTTAGTGATAGGCCTCAAATAAAACCTATAGGCCACCAATTAGCCAGACAACCAAAAAGTATCCTCCAATTTGTTGGGTATCACCAAATTTCCCCACCATATTTTGGAGATAATACCAGTTTAATCAATTTTGAGTATCCCGAAATCATAATCTATCTAAAAGTGACAATGTAGATTTCGATTTCGTGAGAGATAATTTTAGCGGAAAATTTTGGATCATAACAATATATTTTAGATCACCAAGAAAATTTTAGATAACATCGACATATTTTAAGTTTTTTTGTTTGAATATAGTAATTTGGGACTAGAACCCAAGCCTGCAATATAATTTGAAAACTGATTACAACTCATAACAACCTCTCAATTGAGAACTAAGTCTCAAAATAAATATATGTGAGACCAATTTTAAAGTGATCCCCATTGATAAATCAGTCTTTCGACCTCATTTGTAATTGTCTCCATCTCTCGTGTCTTTTATTAGCTATCGTTCTTTGATTTTTTTTTTCTAACCATAAAACCCATATTATTTTGGAAGGGAGTAGGGGTGATACCCCTTCTTCTTCTTTTTTTTCATTTTCTCACCTGAATGCAGAGACCATTGTATTAATTGCTCCTTAATGTTGTTCTTATGGACCCATATACTTATGACACAAAAAAGTTCCATATTGACTATGAAAAAACATATCATAGCATTAAGTGATTCACTTCCCCATGGGCATTTAAACACATACAACATTGAGTTTGTTTGACGTTGCTTCCTCTTTTTAATAGATTGTCTAGGGTGGGAATTTTGCACTACTACCTAAGAAAAAAAAAATGTTTTCTTAGGTGCATATTTCCTCTAAACAAAGTTAAAATATATTGTAGAGGCCTCTACATTTGCATTCATCAACCATTCATGAAATTATTTTTTGTTATGTACTTTGTGTTGGTGATGCAGGCAATTGTGTCTTCTTCCACATATTGTAGAAGATTTTCCATCTCCCATCATGTATTAGATCAGTTATCTTTTCCTCTTTGTCAGTTGCCAACTTGAAAGCTTTTTGATGAGAAAAATATAATGCAGCAGAATCCCACCATTTATCCTTCCAAAATTTTAACTGCCTTACTGTTGACAATTCTGATAGAAGAGTTCATCAGTAACAGTATTTGCTTTCTTCAATAGATTTCTAATACCCTTTACCATGTGGTTTTCAGTACACTATATAGTGCATTTTTCTCCATAGTGCATTTTTCTCCATAGCTTACAAGTCATATACATATGATTTAGTTTACAGTTGTAATTTTTTTCTCCATAGTGCATTTTTCTCCACTGAGTATCACCCCATTTATTTAGCAATGTTTGTTTGTAGCTCTGATTTCTCAGTCTAATATCACCCCAACTCCTTTGGCTTACTAAGTTTTATCTATGCTACCCAGTATATTTTATTTTTCTCGATGGTTGCAACCCAAAAAAAAATACCTCATGATCTTCGCCATTCTCCGAACCCACAAAAGTATCTACATACGTACATATACAGACTTGCAAGTGATGAGTTGATGAGAGTGAGTGATGAGTTGATGAGAGTGATTTTCTGAGTCTTGGACATGAACCTCCTCCTCCTTTATGTTGCTAAGTTTGGAATTTCTAAATTTTTACTTCCTATTTTGAAGTTTGTTTCCATGAACATCCAAGAGACATTCCTAGAAATTAGAATGGAATACTTTTTAATCTGTAATGCATGATTTTTGGCTAAATATTTGATTTTGCTATCTGCACCAATGCTGGTTATGGTATTTTTCGCCAGATTCACTCTCAATCCAGTAATTGATTCATAGACTTGCAACACCACCAATGGATTATTCACAATTTTTTCTTTTGCATCTAAGAATATGAGAGTGTCATTTGCAAATTGCAAATGAAAGGCACTATTTCCATAATTGATGTGGTGAGCACCTCAGCTACTAGAATAAATAAGTAAGGAGATAGTAAATCTCCTTGCCTAAGTCCTTTTTGGTGTTGTAATTTTGTTGTGCATATTCTATTACCAGAATTGAAGATTGACCAGTTAAAATAGGATGGTTCAGTCTTCACATACCTCTTTATTGAAGTTCTAGCAAATGTCTTCGTTTGTTTTCAGTCTTCAATCTTTGAGGTTATTCAGTGATGTCTGATGCGCAACTATCATACTCTAATCCTAGTCCGGAACTTGACTTTAGTAGACTAAAAATCAAGATATATATATAGTTTTGTGAATCTCACATTGACAACAAGCTTGAGATAATAAAAACTTGCGATTTCAACTAGCAGTGCTCTAACACCTACTGTAATCCAATTAATATACGAAAATCACTCTTAGTTGACAACTAATACTAGTTAGCATACATTCATATGTTTTACTAATATAATAACTAGAGATATACAAACCTCTGAGATATGGTTTTGGGATATCTAAAATATATTAGAATATTTCAGTTTTGGGATCTCGCCTTGAGAATAAGATACTTGAAAATTAAATAATATGAGTTCTGCACGTGTTCAAATCACTATGTCGGAATTATGTAAACATTCCAAGTTCAATCCGTACACATATTGATGTTTATACAAATCCGAAAATCACCAAACATATCAAAAATGCTAATACATATTAAACCATAAACATGATCGGACAGGAAATAGTTTCTCACCTGGGATCGACCCTTGTCACAATGATCGGTCCTACAAAGGGATCGATCCTCAACTCTCTTTCGACTACGAAAAAGAATTCCTTGACCAATCTTAGGGAAAATTTTAGAAAGTTAACTAACATCTGTGAAGACCTAGAAGAATTGAATGATCCTCTCATCGATGAGTTCTTTAATAATGAGAAGGAATTCTCCTCTCAAGATCTAAGGAGTGATTTGATGGTTTTTTAGTTAACTCCTTGTAGGAATTTTATTCTTATTATTTTAAGGAGAAACACTAGATTTTGGAATTTCCTATTTATGTGTTTACATTAGCTATTCCAAATACTATCATCTTGCAATGATTAAAGTTTATTTTGGAGATGATTGTTATACCTATATTTATCGATTATCATGTGTATTGCTTATTTTGTGAGATTTGTTATTTGCTATCATATCTCTGGTGATTAGAATGGATATCCCATATGTTCTCATAGGTTAAGCTCTTAACTCTTTGTGTTCATTACTAAAAGAGGAGTAAATTGTTTTGAGATTGCAATATTGATCTACCCACGGTTACACTTTGTAAATATATTGCAGGGACTCCGTAAGATGTTCTTAGTTGTCGCATTTTCTCTCCGAAACCACAATTGGAAGGGAATAAGATCGGGAACTTTGATTACTACTTTCGAACATGGCTAGAAAAGATATAGTTCTTGAGTCATATCGCCAAAATTATACTCTTTGTTCGTGGCCTAGAGAATTGTTTTTGCCGGTGATTATTTCTCACGAAAGTACTGTTTCTTAGTGCCTCTAACATTAAGATTGTTTCTTTTAACTTCTTTGTTCGTAACTGGTGAGAAGAGAGAAAAGTATTTGGGATACAGACTTACTTTGTTCCTAACTGGTAAGTAAATTTTTTAATGTCTAAGAAAATACTTCTCTTATAGTTAGAGAAAGGTCGGTCATGTTACATCAAATAAGGGATAGTTCAGTGTGAGCTTGTGCTTAATTGATATATATTTGTGGGGAGTGTAGCTGTGGAATTGTAGGAGATGACTATAGTTGTATGTCCCCTTGATGAAAACGCTAAGTTTACTTGGTGTAATCATCTAAATAAAAAACAAGTATGCTATCTCTAGTCTCGATAACTCTTTTGTGTATCTTTTCCAATTTTATTGACAAATAGGGGGAGAATTGTTTAGTAGTATTTTACTATAGCACATGGCTTTTCGGAGCATTATGTAAGGAGAAATGGACTATAAGTTATAGGTTTACCTATTATTCAAAAGAGGTAAGTAAAGGCTAAGGGGGAGAACATATCAATGTAATATTGATTCAAAGTCTTAGTACAAATGGACTTTAAAGAAGGTATCAATACTATGCGCAAGAAGTTTGTTAAGTTGATGTACAAAACTTCATGTAACAAATAGTGAGTAAGGTATTCTCTCTTCCGTCTTCTCCTTGCTTCTAGTTGAATTTTTTCCTTAGTCTATTTTATATTGGTTTGTGATTTTATCATTCTATAAAATCTCTAAAAGAGTTTTCTAATAAGTTGTGATCTTCAACAACAAAGGCACTAAAACAATCACATGCAGAACCATAAAAGAACGAAGAATTCAAGATGTGTTGAAAAACTAAAGAAATCAAGCATGATGGACTTTAAGCTGAAAGTTTATTTATTTTGTATCCATATGTATTGATAGTTTTGTCACCAAAATTTACAACGGGAAAGATTGTTAGCGCACTGCTCGGTCGAACTCGCAAGTTTTGGTATCTCAAGCTTGTTCTAAATGTTAGATGCAAAAAACTATATCTTGATTTCTAGTCCACTAAAGTCAAGTCTCGGACTAGGATTAAAGTATGGTAGTTGAGTATCAGACATCGAATAACCCTCGAAGCTTAAAGACTGAAGATTTAATGAAGGTATTTGGAGAACTTCATCGACAAAGAGGTATGTGAAGAACTTAAACATCTTATTTACTCACGAAATTTACCATTTTATCTCTATGAGATTATATCGTACGATTTTAATACATTTCATATTGTAAATAAGAAATTTCGAGTCAAGCTTGTCTTAATAAATTTCTCGAAATATGATTCAAGCAATGGATGTTCGTAGATCCTTAACAGTCTTAGTTATATTTTTATTCACAAACTATATTTGTTTCAAGTTGATCATTTGAAAATTTCCCAAGCAATGAAGTTTGTTATCTATGGCTATTGAGAATGTTTCAAATTATTTAAAGAGAGTTATCAGAACTACTAAGATTCTGGACACAGGGTAGGTAATACTACCCAGTATGCGTACCCTAGACATCTGAGTACCGGAATGGGATAGTACGCATACCCAGTATGCATACCCAAAGGTTTTGAATTTGTTAAAGGGGGTAGGTATGCATACGTAGTACGCGTATCACAAGAGCCTAAGTCTGTGAATATCTAAGAGTACACATACCTAGTACGCGTACCCTAACATCCTGAGTTCAAGGATTGGTTCATAGTATGAACTAAGCAGATATACAAAAACTATTTCACAAAGATGTTGGGCATTGCCACAACTCTTTCAAACACTTCTAAGACAACTTTGTTAATTAAATCACATTGTGTTTGTGAATCATGGTTTAAGTATTAAGTGTTAATGAACACGATTATGCTTATAAGTTCATTAGGCATATTTTCCGAGAACTATCATTGTACACGGTTTCAAAATCCTGGAGTATTGATTATATTCTTATGTGTAATTTCAAGGCGAACTTTTCACATGCTTACATGAATACCTTACAAGAATTTTATCTAATATGAGAAGTGTTTTCTTGAATATCAAGCTATATTAACTTGAATTCAAAGATACCTAAATCCTAGAAAATCTATTAATTGAGAGACTCAAACAACTGGGAACTTCAATCCCTGACACTTATGTGTCCTAGTTGCTTGATAGATTCGTCCTCTATTAACCTGGGTTTCCTATGTGAAACATAATTAGGTTTACGACTTGAAGACTTCACTTAGGGATTCGTGAAGCCTGGTCTGACTATCTTTTACCTGATAGTTCGTGTATCCTGATCTTGTTCTTTTTGATTGTTGAGTTTTTCGTCAGGAACGAGATAGTTACAAATCGCAAAGTTCTCTTCGTCCCAGACTTTGTGATTCCTTAAGATGGATATCTAAAACTCTTATTTATTGACCTGTTTAGATTGTTCTTTGAAGGTGGCTAGTAATCCAGGCGTCTCAGCTAACTTAGTGTAAGTGTTTCAGATTCGTGAATTTGTTAGCTTTGCCTATTGCAAACAGATTTTCACGCCTGGATCTAAAAGGTCTAAAAGGAAATGAAATAGGCTTATCTGTTAGAAGAAGAGTGGTAGCAAAAGTGTTCCCTTAGGTTGAAGCAACTCTTAGGCTATAAAGGACGTCAGCTAAGGGAATCAATTGCGTAGAGACTTGCAAGGTTTAAGAGACATAAGGAGCATGACTACATCTGAATTTCTTGGAGGGTTAATTTGGTCTCAATTACATTCTGGTCTGAAGTCTGATAGTAGGCTACTTTCTGTAGCGGTTTAATACAGTTTAGTTTTCAAAGTTGGATGAGGTCTCATGGTTTTTCTGCAGATGTAGTTTTCCTCGTTAACAAAACTTCCGGCGTCTTATGTTTTTCCTTTACCACATTACATTGTTTTATCTTTATAAACTGAATAACACAAGCAGTACGTATTCAATCTAGGTAGTTTAAATCCTTATTAATTGTGACAAATAACGAGACTTGTTCTTGTTGAATTCGTATCTTGAAAAATAGATAACAAGTTTCATACTTGGAAGAATTCATATCCTAGCCTCTTGATTTGGATACGATTGGATTGATGTTGGATATAGATTTGTGAGATTATCTAAGAACTCTTCTACATAATCAGGTTCGTGGTCTTTGTTGTCTAGACATACTGATTGTGGAAGAGATAAGATAAAAAAATCTATATACATATTGTTCAAGGATCTTTAATTAGACCTATTTGCAATTGTCTTAGATTATGTTCATACAGGTTTCCAAACGAAAAATTTGGTGGTTTACTTGGTACCCTCTCATTTTCATCAACATTACTATGGTCTCAGTCTAATCTAGCGATGTTGACTCTAGTAATCAAATCAAGCAGCTTCAAGTTTTAGAACTAAACTATGACAACCAAACTTGACATACCAAAGCTTGGTGGGTTCAACCGAGTAATGGTCTAACATCATACCAGTCTTTGACCGTGTTTCTTGCCATTTTTATAGCAATTCCTCTGTCATAGTTGAAATAATCTTTGTGGGCTAGTATAAATGCTTTTTTGCATGCCTCCAAATTAGTTTGATGTTGTCATATACCTCCTTATTGCAGATTTTAACTTTAAATTTAACCTATCATGCAAGCAGATTACGTGGAGAAGTTTTTGTTTATGCATTTAGCAATGATCTTTGTGCAGCTTCATGATCCAGCCGAGGCCAGAGAATTTGAAAGGTATATTACCATTTTCCGAGTTTGGAATGGAATCCAAAAGAAGCGGATGATGATCATAGCCAATAGAAAGCATGTTGATGATGGTGGTTCTTGGATATGGAGTAACCATTCCTTAGTGAACGAAGAATCAGAACTTCTATTAAACCAAGTAAAAGAAAAACCAGTAAATCCCAAATCAATGAGGTTCTCCTCATAGATTTTATTGTTGATAAAGTTTGCTTCATTACTATCAATGGGTGGGAACTAAATTTTTCCGAGTCGTAGAGGATGAGACTACAGTCTCCTATCATCCACCATGGAACATCTTCAAACTTTTATACCTTTTCTTCTCCGTCTTCTTCAAAGTCAGTTAAGTCATTTACAAACCGAATCTTCAAAGACAACAAGTCATTCACAAATTGATTTTTTTTTTTTTTTTGTCGAGGTGCTAGCCTATAATTAAAGAGCTTAACATTAAATTGGGCTATCTTTTAAAACGAGCCATTGCTGTCTCAGCACTTTACTCATCTTGTACAAAAATATCAAACGACTCAAATGCTTCAAAGTATTACCTGACCAACTTCTGTCCACGTAAGCATTGGTCGAACCACGTAAATACTTTTATCACATTTAGCTTCACTGCTAATGTGCCTTTATTTAGCTTCACTGCTAATGTGCCATGACTCTTGTTGCAATTACATGCTTCAAATGAAAAAAATGTCGCAATTAAAAGTCATGGCTCGTGGTGCTTTATTGACTTTTCGTGCAATTTTTTTTTTTTTTTTTTTTTTTTTTTTAATTTCTTTTTATGTGTTAACCAAATATTTTAAATACGAAAAATATGGATGCACAGAACAAAAAGGATAGAGGTGGGCACCGTAAGAGAGGAGGGGTGAGTCCCACTCCTACCGACCCCTATCCCAATCATAAAACGCTCCACTGTGTCCATTCGATCCCTCTCGGTGCCCACCTTGGTGTTTTTTTCCGGTGTGTCCAAAGCTGTTTTAAATATACCATATCCTATTCCAACCTTAGATAAAGTGGATATAATATTGTTTGGACGGTGAATATGCCGGTTTTTATAATGTCAAATATGCCTGTTACTAGGACGTAGAATAGTCATAAATTGCATGTGTATGTTTTTATCGGTAATCTTCTTGTTCGGTCTTTAACAGCAAGTTTTGCCAAGTTATTAACCTGTGACATCTCATGAAAATATGGATATTTAAATTTTACTGTGACTTGTTGTGATATCGATCAACAGAAATATCTCATGCTATGGTCAATTTTCTACGTCTAATACACGCATATAAAAAGTCGCATCTTTTCACTTTATTTCGATGACACTTATTAAATTCGCAGTCGTTCTCTTGGAAATGATAAACATGAATAACCAGTAGAACCAAAATTCTTCGCATAAATTGAGGAAAAAACAACTCCCCCAAATTTTCTCACAAATATCAGCCCCTGCTATCCTTCATGGGCCCCACCAAAACCCACCAAAAAAATTGAGTTTGGCAGTTTTGCTGTAGTCCGTTTTCTCGGTCAATAAAAAATCATCTCCAATAGAAACATTGGTCTTTTACCGTGTCCTCGTCATTCGCTGGTCACGTAAGATGCGTATTGAAATCGAGGGTGATGGTCACGTACTTTTTCAGATTATACCCGACGACCATAAATGGGACGAGTCTGAGATCAGGTCAAGTTTGTGGAGCTGCGTACATTCAAATCATAATGGTATTCCTAACCAACTGTCGTAGAAGTAAGCATTTTGATTGACAACGTAACTTCTCCCTGTCAAGGATAATTTTGTTTTCATATTGCTTAATTTGGAACGTCACGACTATTGGTGCAATTACCAGTCATGGCTGGTCGTGCTATGTCACTTAACGCCACGTCTTTTGGTGCTACTTCTCCATCAATGGCGGAAACAAAAGCAGTGCTGGATGTGGAGTTTGCTAAAAAGAAAACTCCACTTGAGCAAAGTGATCATGGAAGGTGATACCTCGAATGCGACTAATATTAAGAGATGTCCGTGATGTTTATTGGAGTATATGGTTCCAATAATAATGATTTACAGTTTCAATCTGTCCCTGAAATTGTAAAAGATTTAGCTCATCCTCTTTGTCAATTTACCATGCACAATAACATTTAAAGGTGGTGGAATGTCATCTCTCCTTCCATTTATATTTCTTCCGACCTCGATTCGAATGAGGTAGTCTAATAAAGTTCATAAAATTGGTCAATTAACCCAATAACGATAATTTTTGTGTGAAAAAGACATGTAAAATTTGATACTGTTTAAATAGGCGAGAATGTAAAAATAGCCAGGATGTAAACAGTTTCATCCTACCCATTTTCAAATACTTTTTCTTATTTTTAATTTACATCAGGATGCATCCAGTTTCACCCTCGCTATTTTTTAAGTTTAAGCCAGGATGAATCCAGATTCATTCTTGCTATTTTTTTAGTGTCTATTATACCCATACTAATTTTTACTCGACCATTAGAACCATGTTTTACAAATATCTGGACAATTTACCCAATTTCTCAGTAAAGTTTTGGGACCTTCTTCGTGCATAATTTTTCTTTTCTTTTCTTTTATGGGGGCTTTTCATCATTCATTAAACTATAGCTGTGCAGTGTTGGACGGTAAATATGCCAGTGATTGTTAAGACGCGGAAAAACAGTGCCAAATGTGAGTTGCATGTGTATATTTTTATGGTCAAACTTGTTGTTCGGTCTCTAATAGTAATGTTTGGCAAATTATCAAACTTGTGACATCTCATGAAAATATTGATAGTTTCTACTGTGACTTGATGTGATTTCGATCAAGAGAAATATTTGATGTGATCAATTTTCTATACCTGAAACACGCGTACAAAACCCTGGTCTTCTCTCCTTATTTCCTTCAGTGGCGCTTTTTAGATTAGCAGTCTTTTTCTTGGAGATGGTCAACACGAAAATTTCATTTCTCACATGTTAGAATAACTAGTACAACACTGGCCTTCTTTACTTTGCTTATTTGTCATTTGTTGGTTTTGTGGTCACTGGTGGGTGTAAAATGACGTAAGATGGAGATATAGTGATGATGTTCACATGCACGATGCTTTTTCAGATGATATGGACCGACCATTGACGAGGTGAGTGATTCAGAAAAAAATTGACGAGGTGAAATTCATTGAGCATATCTTGGACGGTTTCTTTTGTTGCCCAGATAGGCAAAATTCAGCTTAAATTGGTAAAAAAATAAAAAAATTCCCAGCAACTTTGTTCCTAAATATGATGATTACCTTGTTCATTAATCTCCTATGGTTTCTGGAAAAGATGCATTATCATTTTTTAAAATTTGGTCAATTTTTAAGCTAAAATAAAGAGTGATAATACCTCTTTTCCAGAAACAGAAATAAGGAGATTTTATGTTTCCCCCTTAAAAAAGATAGCTAATTTGCAAAACCTCCTTTTAAATCCATAATTGGTAAAACCTCCTATAACATGGATATGCCGTGATAAGGCTGTTAAATCAGCACATGCAGTGTGCCCGTGTGTCACAATATAATAAATTTGCAAGAATCCAAACTACCCCTTACCCCAGATTGGAAACTGGACACATGTTGCTAAATTATACGTTTCATCTTACGGTCACAAACTACTGGTAATGATGAACGGTGGTTAATACATCTATCCTTCATGTAATACTAGCTGATTACACGTGCCCCCTAACATATCTCTTTCTCTCAGTGAACAATCCACCATTAACAACAAACGTTCAGTTCTCTGAGCAAACCAGTTATATCACGAAATTTAATAAATAAATCTCTACGATGGCGATGGCGATGGCCGATGGAGACTGAGATACCACTGCTGCTTCTAAGGTTTCATTAATGCTCAACCATGCATCATCACAAACAATTAATCAATACAAATCACTCCCACAAAACCCAACTTTGAATATAGTCCTTAAGCTGTATATACATAACCTACAATAATCATATGTTCATCATCCATCACCTCTCACTTTCTCTCCCTCTCCCTCTATACCCACAAATCGCCAATTTTCATGTCTTCATAATCTGAATTACCCGAATTATCACCAACAATCACAAATTTGTCAATGATCAGAGAAGAAAAAAAAAACTCATGAAAACAAAGTCCAAGCAGCAATTGAATTCCTTAAATAATCGAAATTACTCGAATGGTTGCAATCGATATGTAATTCCCCAATCAAACATTAACAGTCGAATTCAATTTTACAGATTTTCCAGGAAATTTCCAAATCAATTTTGCATCTAGGGTTAGGTGAAATGAAATTTTGATTTTCTTTAAGATGATAAATGGTGATATTTTTTTTCTCAAAGTGTGAGAGAGAAGAATAAATCAGTGGATGGAATTGGTTTTGGTTTACTTTCACTCGATCAAAACCCAAAAGAGTCGATGTTGGGGAGGTGATGAAGTTATCGGCGGCGGAGTGTTCATGTTTTGTTTGTGCAGGAGGTATTTTTGGATTGCTCACAATAATCATTTTATTTTATGGGATGCACGCGCACTGCACGTGCTGACCTAACAGTGTAGTTACGGCACATCCATGTTATAGGAGGTTTCACAAATTACCAATTTAAAAAGGAGGTTTTGCAAATTAGCTATCTTTTTTGAGGGGGAAACACAAAATCCCCCGACAAATAATATAACTAGTATAGTGCAGTAAAAATAGTTGTCCTTTAATTATGTTTTGTTTTGGTGATCATAGGTGTAAATCGCAAGTGTTTTATTATCGGCGTAACAATCTCTAATCGCAAGGTCAAAATTAGCTACAACCAAATTTCCTCTCTCTCTATTCCTCTCTCCTCTCTAGTTTCTTCTCAAAACCAAAAAAGCTTTCTCCTCCATTAACGTTTGTTGCTCAGATCTAGTCCATTTTGGGCTAGATATGAGCATTTCTTTACTTTTTCTAGTTTTCATAGATAATTATTAGTTTAGGATAAGTTTATTTAAGTTTTTCTTTCAATCTCCATTGCTTTTAGGAGATTTTTATGGTCTTTTTGGGGGTGTGTTACCCTCTTTGTTTATGTCTTCTCCTTTATGGAGATTCTTTATGCTCTCTCATGGAGTTTCTTTGTGATCTCAATTGAGATTTTAAGTGGAAGTTCAAGTGTGGAAATCAAGATTCAAGACTTTGGGCATATTACTCTCATATTTTTATGAGAGGATCTCTTTTTCTAGAAGAAAAAACCCTTTCAAAATGGTTGGATTATAATCCCAAAACCATTCTCTCAATTTTAGGATTGTTTGGTACTCTTGTTGGTAGTTTGTTACTTCTCTTCACAAATTACTCTTGGTTAGTACCTTTGAATTGTAATTTGATCTTTGATCTTGATGTACTTGAAATCCATGTAATCTCTATTTTATCATGAATGAAATTTATGAGATTTTTAAAAAAAAAAAAAAAAAAAACTTTGTCATTCTCCTTAAATTTGGTAGAGATCAGTCACTTCCATGTACATATGCGTAGGCTTTCTTTAGGTGGAGAAATTGGGGACATTTTTTGAGAGGGTATCCCTAAATGTGGGTTCACTTTTTTTATCTTAGAAAGCAAAAATGAATGCAATTTAATGGGAAAAGAACCTAACATTTTTAGGGGAGACCCCAAAAGAATTAGGGGCGACTTTTTTATTCCCAACCCATAGACAAGATTATGGGATGTCCTAATAGTTCGGAGAATACCTAAATGCCCTTCTATAATCGGTAGTTTAGGATTGGTTTTAGCAACCGATTATGATTGTGTTCTTATCTTCTTTTCTTTGTTTTGTAAAAAATAAATTTGGGGCTACTATCAGAATCGGTATAAAATAAACATCACACAACTACCGATTGTGAAAGTACAAAAATCCAAAGTTTCATTTGTTTTAATTTGGATCTACTAACACAATCGGTAGATTGTGAACATCACGAAACTACCAATTGTAAAATTTGAGAAATTTGAAATTTGGGGCTACTACACAATCGGTAGATAATAAACATTATCTACCTACCGATTGTGAAAATAGAGAAATTCCAAATTCCATTGGTTTTTGAAAATTTTGAATTTAGGGCTACTACCACAATCGGTAGAAAATGAACATCATGAAACTACCGATTGTACAGTCGGTAGATAATAAACATCACGAAACTACCGACTGTGAAAATAGAGAAATTCAAAATTCCGTTGGTTTTTGAAAATTTTGAATTTGGGACTACTACCACAATCGGTAGATAAAGAACATTATGAAACTACCGATTATGTATGTGCAAAGAATTTGAAAATTTAAGAATTTTGGTAAAATCCAATTTTGGGACTACTTTGTAATCGGGAAGTTAAACGAACTTCATTTACTACCGATTATATTAGTTCATTTACTACCGATTGTAATCGGAAGTTAAATAAACTACATTTACTACCGATTATGTTTGTGTAGAGAATTCGAAAATTTAAGAATTTTGACACAATCCAATTTTAGGGCTACATTGTAATCGGAAGCTAATTAAATGTCATTGTCTACCGATTATAGATATATTTTGGCTAAGTCGTTTACAACTGGTAGATGTGGTAATCCATTATCTACCGATTCTGGGTAGTTTTGCCATTAAAAAAATTCATGATGTTCTCCCGATTGTAAACTTAACTACCGATTCTGGGTAGTTTCTCCCAATTGCAAACTTAACTACCGATTATGAAGGGTAGTTTGGCCATTAAAAACCGGGAGATAAGGGATAGCTTCATTTTACGTTTGGGTGACCCGTTTTTGTCTTATGTGTCGTCCCAAATTCTTTCGGGGTCGCCCTTATAAATGCCGGGAAAAAGAAAACTAATGTCACATGTTCATAAATTATTTTCCTAGTTGTTTTTTTTTGAGGGCTTATTGAAAAGAATTCGTGGCTACTAACAAAACAAAATATGATCACTAAAAAGTAATATCAACACACCATTATCCACATATATTTTTTTTTTTATAATGGATAATCTATCCTTGATTAATCAGTGTTAATGATGGTTAATTACTTAGTAAATATTGATTACATAGATTGAAGATTTAGTGTGAGAGGAAAATCATTAGATGATTTTTTTTTTGATTTTTTTTTAAGAAGCAATATTGTATTAGAAGAGGAATGTGGAAAACATTCTGAAGAATACATGTTGAAGGTTCAATAACGATTTGGGGTATTTGTGAAATCCTAGATGATGATTTAGTGAAAGAAAATGAAGAATCACACCCAAATGAAAACAATTGGAGATAACCTATTTGTGTTAGAGAAAAATTCTAAGGAAAATGCTCTCCCGCGCGGCAGCACATGGAATATTTATAAGCTTGCGCATGATAAACCGTTGGATAATAAGTTAGTTTTATTCTCAGCCGTTAGTAATGAAAAAGACAGCTGTGGATAAATATATTTCCAAACAAGCCATTTATTTAGTTTGGCGAGTTAAAACAATCCTTTATGAGTTTTAGTATTTCATTTTAGAGACCTTTTCATCAAGATAAACAAATCTGCCTCTTAACGCTGCGTATTGTTTTTAAAGTAATGAATCCTTACCGATATCTAGCAAATGAAGCTCTAGTGAACTTGCCGACGCTATTTGGGAGAAATCACAGGCCAAGAATGGCAATAATCTCGATGAAAAAGTAACCATCAATGAGCAAAAATTGGAAGTCTCTAGATTAGATGCAAAAGTAACCATCAATGAGCAATGAGCAGTTGATTTTTCTTTTAGTTCAAATGTTCCGATTGATAATAATTAAAACTACTCAAACTTATCAGGAAAAATGACACATTGATAATGTTTATGACTTATTTGAATTAGCTGACAAGTATTTTGGTTTATATTATGAAACATCTTTTCATTCATCAAATGCTACACAGTCCACTTTTGCGTCAAAATTATAATTGTGCAACCGATTTATGTTTCGTTGAGTTAGGCTACAGTGGTGTTGGACCGCTGGTGCTCCCTTATGTGGTGGTAAAGGGTGTCGTTCATAACCAACCTACCCTAATACTACAACTTCTACGACTAATAGCGTCTTTTTTATTGGTATTGTTGCACATGTGATAGCATAACTGTCCATATTAAGGTCAACCTGTTCATGAAGTGCTTATCATGAAGAGAATGAGACGCTTGCTTAGCTATGTGAGACCACCTACATTTGGCACATGAGCTTGTTCCCTGTTGGAATAAGATACAAAGTGTTCTAGAATTGTTTTTGAACTTTTCACGAGCGGGAATAAAAGGGGGAAAAGAGTCCAAGTCAAATTTGTTTGTGATTCCATAAGCGGAGCGAGTGATGAATACATACTAAATTTGAGGGTTAACATGAAATTATATATGTTTTAGATAGTTGTCGTCAGCTATAATTTTATAGAAGAAAATAAGAAATAGAGATCTTAACATATCCAACGGTTGGCACATGCTAGCTTATAAACCATTTGTACCCACTTTGTATGTGATCATTGGAAACAAACTCCATTTTTGAATGCATTTAGCGCCACTAACATCCCAGAATCAGTAGATAACAGTGTACGTTAATGTAGTTACCTAAAATCAGGGAGAGGCTAAAAGTGGGATTTTAGGATTTCTGAAAGTGAATTAAGGGAGGTTGAGCACGAACAATCTCTGCCTAAACCATGCACAGTGGTCATTCAAATGCTGCTTCAGTAACAAGGAAGAAGGCTTATGGCCGGTCTTAGGGAGAGAAGCAGCTGAAGAGAGAGATCATAAAATTCTAGGGTTTGAAGAATTTCTCTGAGAGTTTATGAGAAAGTTGTGTGTTATCTTGGAAAAATAGAGGAACTATTTATAGATGAAATCTCTAATCTCAGGTCGGTAAAGATAGGGATTACTTGCAGCGCATAACACTTTTCCCGTCTCTTCAGGAATAGATAGAGATAAACTAGGCCAAGTTTATATCTTTATTTCATTGCTTTTACTCTTTTCAGCGGTGAGAAATAGTCCCGGTATTTCTCATACGTGCTGTAAATCGCCAGACCAAAACCCTAATTGATATCCCCCCGTTTCTATGTGGCTGAGTCATCTTTTGTGATGACGTATTGAGAAAGAGAAAAATATTCTCTATAGCCGGCTATAGATTGGGCTCCCTCTTTCCATGGGCGGTCACATATGCCAGGTGAAGACTGTATTATTTATCATGGATCCCTTTGTTGAGCACGGGGATCTCAAGGGAGTTTATCCACGTTTTTGGATAGACATGTACAATCGGACTCAATTTACTAGTCGTGAGTGTGTTTGAGATGTTGAGAAAGAGGTATGACCCTTAAGTAAGGCTTGTTCGTTAGTATTATGCTTGTATAAGACTCTTAAGATGAGCTGGTTCAACTCGGATTAGCATGAGGACGGATGAGGATTGACTCACACGAATGAGTATCTTTGTAGTTAGTTGGGACATGTTTCAAAGAAAATGGAGGCTTGAGTGTCTGATAATTTCTTTGTGAGACCTTGAATCAGTTGTCTTTAACCAGTGTATCTTTAAGAGATGTGCTAAGACTCAATTGTGTCTGTATAATGGGGCCGACATAACCAGTGTATTCTGAAAGAATATTCTAGGATTTTATCAAAAAAGGCCCAGAGGCAGAATAACCAGTGTATCTCGCGGGGAAATCCTAGTAATTATCATGAAGCCTCAGTAACTCGAGTCAGGTCCGAGAGTAGACATGACCAATTTATTTCGCGATGATGTATTAGGAATCAGTTTTTCATCTCAAATAGGGTGAATCGTGCTTACAAGAGACACATATGTATCTGCTCTGGGTTATAAGTCCGCCGAGGACGTTTTTACGCATTTAGAGAGCCTATATGACCAACATTATCTCGTCGATGGTGTTTACTAGGAATCATGGCATCACAACCAGCCGCGTCTCGCAAAGACATGCTAAAATCATGGTTATTCTGGATCATAAGTCAGCTAGGGACGCTTTACGCTCTATAGAACCTACGTGACCAGCAGTATCTCGTTGAGGATGCGCTCTAAGAGTCATGACATCACGACCAACAATGTATTGCGGGGACATATGGGGATGAGATGGCCTTGAAGGCGAAGGTCTGAATCTCTCTTGTGAGAGTTGACTTTTGTCCCGTGGGGATGAGCTTTCCTTTCAGCGATGAGGATCTAACTTGTTTCCAAAGCTTCTTATTACGTCTAACCCCACTACACCAAATTAAGGATATAACAACGAAAATTAGCAACAGGTCTAAAACAGTTGCCAATTAGCAACTAAAAATAGTTGTTGAAATTTTAGCAACAATTTGTTACTGTTGCTAAATTTGCAACTGATCGGATCCTGTTGCAATTCGAAACAACTTTCCTCTTACGCGTGCCAGTCGTCTGTGTGGTCGAAAACACTTTTACTTATCTTTCCACCCAAATAGTTATTCAACGTTCTAGGCGTGAAATATTGTTCCACCCCTTTGACTTAAATCTTATCGATTGTTTTTTCTTTTATTACCAACCTCCTCTCTCTCAGGCTAAGTCTTATGGGGTAGATTTGGCTTCTAGATTAGACAAAAAGCGTTGTTTATTCTTCATCACCACTTCTCTCTTAAGATATATCTCGGATTCTAACTAGTAGCGAGATAGTTGCGTTGTTTCAGTCGGCGCAACCAAAATTCTACTTTTCGCGAAATGGTTCAGCGAGATTGATTTATTTTTTGATCCGACGGCTAAGATGGTTGTGCTGTTCCATTCAGCGCGGCCACGAGGAATGGTTCAGCGCATCTAGATGCTAGATTAGAATTACCATAAAACTTATTGGGTTATTCTAGCTGGCGTGGCCTTCCAATATAGGTTGTCTAATCTAGTCACGTTAGCTACTATCTATTTTCTATTTTCACACAAAATCTTCAAATTTATTCAATAAATTTCTTGTTTTCATTCGTTTCATTCATTTATGGATCCTAATTTGGAATATGAGGAACCGCGATTATTAGCGGAAGTATTTTTGCAACAACAACAAGGTTTATGCAGCAGCTGGATCAAATGGATGCAGATTCAGATGACGACAGAATGATTACCAACACCATGAAATAATTATACACGATACAAGTTCCGCGTGAAAACGAGGGGGTTCCAAAATACACCACCATTTTTTTCTTAGGAAATCTGTATGGACAAACTCAATACAACTCCAAGAGTAAAACTCAATTAAGGAATCGTATTAAGAGTTATATCTTTATCTCTTGTGCTTAGAACGTTTACAGAATTGAATCCGTGAACCTAATCACAAAGAGATAACTTGGACGGTACAAAAACCAATGTTCAAGAATCAATAAAGTCGTAACCAACAAACTAGGTCGGACTTTCTACTATGATTGATCAACGCAAAACCTGTGATATTTCAATTATAACGATAAACAATATAATACGGAAAAAGAAATAACATAGACACCAAAAGTTTTGTTAACGATAAAACCGCAAATGCATAAAAACCCAGGGACCTAGTCCATATTGAACACCAAATTGTATTAAGCCGCTACAAACACTAGCCTTCTACCAATTAACTTCGGACTGGAATGTAGTTGTGCCCTAAAAGGTATCCCACCGATTAAGGTACAGTCGCGCTCCTTACACCTCTTGAATCCCAACAGGACTCCGCGCAATTGATTCCCTTAGATGACATAACACCAACTAAGATTTTCTTCAACTCAATCGAAGACTTTAAACCAAATCTGCCTCCCACAGATTAAGCCTATATAATTGATTTCCTGATTACGATTGAACGTATGATCAAAATCAAATGAATGATCAAGGTGATGGAAATCGATAGCAATTTGACAAAAGTCTAGCTATCCTCAAAATCCGGACTTATGCAACCCACAGTGCAACCTAGATTATTATTCACCTCACAAGTATAAAACATATGAAATCAATAAAGTCTGAGACGAAGAGAATTTTGATGATCACTATCTATCTTGATCGTTGGAGTAAACTCTTCAAACAATCAAGATCAAGATACTCGAGTTATCATGGAAAGATAACTGGACCTGGCTTCACGAATCCCAATGAAGTCTCCCTAAAAGGGTTTCTGGAGAGGACGAATCTAGATACAACTAGGACATACCAAAAAGTAGTGTCAGGATTCAAAGATCCCAGCTGCTTGGAGTTTCCCTTTTATAGACATTCAAAGCATAAGTTGCTTTAGGTTTAAGCTAAGATAGCTTTGGAACCAAGCAATCAATATTCACCGTTAGATGAAACTTTGAATATGATTTACATAAACAAGATATACACGCTGGTTAGGTGAGACCGTAAACGAACCGTGTACAAGACGGTTCCATAAACTTTCAACATGGTTAGACGAAACTAGAAGGTATGAACTTAAAAGCTTAATCTTCATTTTCATGAACACACAAGACATTAACACCGAGTCACAAACATGTGATCACTTAAGTCTAGTATTTATAGAGAATTAATCGAATGTTAATTATCTCTAAGAAATAATTTAAATACACTTGAAAGTATAATCGAAAAGATTAGTAGATGTATGAATACAAATACATAGTAGTTCATGAGTCGGTTCAGTCATAGTTTGCAACCTGGTTTGGAAACTTTATACCAAAAACGAGTTCCATAGTTCACAGAACTTTTTGGGTTTGCGTACCAGTTTGCAAACTTCCACCAAACCTAACTTCCGGAGTTCACAGATTTTTCAAGGTTTGCGTACCGGTTTGGAAATTCAAAGACTGTACCGAAACTGGAGTTCACAGAACTGAATCAGTTTGCATACCGGTATACCGAGTTCTAGAAAATAGAACTGTTTAAGCTTGCGTACCGATTTGGATACTCATCCTCGGTTCGTAACCACAGTTCAACAATGGGTTGCATACGAGTTTGCACACCTATCCGGTTTTACGAGTCACACAGATTTTTAATATGATATACATAAGAATATGTTTACCACTAATCTGTAAGTCGATATTTATATAGCTACTCCGCTACTTATACGAATACACGAAATACGGGTTCAGACTTATAATAGATTTCCCAGTAAAAATGATACCATTGTCTTGTATCCGAATCAATAATAGTTCTATATTTCTGTAAATCAAATATTCTTGAATAACATCAATGACACATATAACCGTTCCAGGTTATTTCCAAATGATAAACTTGAATCACGATTTTGATTCCGAACAATAAATTGTCCTAAACCAAAATTCATCAAATATGAACAAATGTTCATTAAGCTTAGCCATTATATTTCGAGAAATTATCAAGATAAACTTGACTCGAAATTCTTGTCTATGCATACTAGTCTAATTAGTTACGCGATATCGTCACAAAATGATAGAAAGTGAATATAATTTGAGATATAGGTGGTTCAGTCTTCACTTACCTTTTGTTGATGAAGTTCTCCAAAAGAATAAAATTCAAGCATGTTCTTTGATGAGTTCGTAAGCCTTCCAAATTTCTGCCTTCACTCTCATATGTGTAAAGTATTCAACTCATTACTCTCATTCCTTTAGAAGCTCATGTCTTCTCCTCCTGTAGGATCTCCCACTTTCTGAACATCAACACCAGCTTCTAAAGTATGCGAGAAAAGACTGGAATGAGGAATCACGATGTATCTGTGAGCCTATGATTGTGAATATAACATTTTATGTGTTGTGCCAACATAAGAACACCTATACAAAAAACTTCAGTTTCTCTCTCCTCTCCTCTGTCTCTCTAAACAAATAACTTATCTTTCACAGCTTCTTTTGCGCTTTCGTTCTTGCTCGGATCTAGTCCTCGTCTGGATCCGAGCAAGGCCTTTTCTATTTTACTTTTTGGGGTTGATTTGTTTCGATTTCTCTTTGTCTGGGGTTCATCTGTAAAGGCTTATCTTTGCTATTTGGGATTTATCCAGCAGAGGTTTGCAGTGGGCGGTCCATTTTGTCTCTCTGTTTTGTAGGGGTTTAAATCCGTTGTTTCTTTCTTATTGTTTTTCAATCTCAAATCCGAAGCTATGTTATTTTTTTCATATTTCAGTGCTTCCCTTTTCCTTTTCGTTTTTAACCGAAACATTGTGTAAAACTATCCTATTCTTTCTAAAGCGGTTTCAATTGTTTCTGATGATTGTGATGGGTAAAAGTGTTGGTGCAATTGATGGTGGAGATATCTTTAAATTGCGAAATTAATCAATTTGGTTCTTTATTTTTTTCGATCAACATCAATCGGAATCACCAATTTCAAATGCAAGGTACATGTTTACATTGAAAGAAGTCGCAATGGATTTCGGTATGGTGGCTTGGTCATGGAAGATGGAGGAGTAAGTTTCTGTTGGCGGCGGATTTGGCTGATGTAAAGGTGGTGCTAGGGTTCCAGATGTGCGAGGGTTTCAAATCAAGTTTTTTTGTGTGGGTATTCTTGGGCCTGGGACACGTTTGTTTAGGGTTTTAGTCTTCCAGATATGTGGGTTTCAAATCAAGGATCTTCTTGGGCCAGGGAGTTCTCATGTTTGTTTAGGGCCTTTATTCTTTGGTGGAGTAAGGTTTTTCTTGTACAGTGTGATGTGGGCGAATTATTACTTACTAGGGTTTCTTACGTATCAACATCAACATAAGAAGCATTTATATTTGGAGTTTGTAATATGTACTTGCTATTTCATAATGAAACTTATCTTTACCATGCAGAAAAAAAATGAATACTAACTTTACAATGGAATTGAGATTCGATCTTATTTATTTAGAACAATACTAATACATTATTATGATAATTCATACAAACCTATCCATACTCCGTTCGTTTTCGAGAAAGAGATACTATTACTTTTTTTAATTTGGTCTATTATTAAAATGAAAAAACTAAAAGTATTTATTAAAAAAAAACGGTGGTAGTATATAACAGCACACGTAGGTTCGCGTAACTTGCGGAATAAAATTAGCAATAATATTATGGAAACACCATTTCCCCAACCCTAACTAATAAGCCGTTCATCATTTTCAAAGTTATCGCTGGTGACGGCACAATATTTTGACCCTCTAACACTTCAACATGGTAGTTATAGATCACAGCTGAAGCTACTAATTTCATTAACACAAAAGCCATGTCTTTCCCAACACAATTTATTGGACCTAGGCTGAATGACACTAACTTAGACCAGGCTTCGGGATTTAACTTCCCGTCTTCACTGATCAATCTCTCCGGCTTGAATTCTAAACAATCTTCCCCTCATACCCACTCCATCCTACCCATTGCGTAGCAAGAGATTATAACAGTCATTCCTAGCCATATGACTGTTCCATCTGGAAGTACATCATCACTTATGGAAGTTTTTCGGAGGAGAGGAACCGCAGGGTACAGTCTTGTTCTATCTTTAGTTTTACTAACTGACTATTTAATGTCAGCTGTATTAGTCCGTTATTTATTGAATGAAACTGTTAGTGTTTGTCTGTACAACTATGGTATCAGAGCATAGAAGCATATGGGAAGACAGATTCATGAAAGACAACATGCCTTGAGACAAAAATTCTACCAATAATTGGATTAAGACATCTGTAACCCTTATGATTAGAAGCATAACCTATAAAAATGCATTTTTCACTTCTAGGATCAAGCTTACTGGAAGTATAAGGTTTAATCCATGAGAAGTAAAGACAGCCAAAACACTTGAGAAAGTGATAATCAGGTTGTTTCTTGTAAAGAGTTTGAAATGGGGAATCAAAATGTTGAGATTTGGTGGGAAGTCTGTTAATAAGATAGTTGGCAGTGGACAGAGCTTCAAACCAAAAAGAATGAGGTAAATTGGCTTGGATAAAAAATGTTCTAGTTATGTCCAACAAATGTCTATGCTTGCTCTCAGCAACACCATTTTGCTCGGGTGTGTGAGGGCAAGTGATTTTATGAGCAATGCCAAAATGAGAAGTCAGATAGGCTAAATTCTTGTTGATAAATTCACCACCAGCATCAGTTTTGATGGTGTGTATTGTTAAAGAAAATTGATTTTAAACATGATGTTTAAAATGAAGAAAAAGTTGATAAAAAAAATCAGATTTTGGGGCCATAGGAAACACCCAACAGAATTTAGTAAAATCATCAATGATATTTATGTAATATTTGTAACCATTTACAGAAACAGTTGAAGCAGGACCCCATACATCCATATGTAAAAGCTGTAAAGGATAACTAGAGGTAGAACTAGACAACTGAAATGGTTGTTTATGACTTCTGCCAAGTTGGCAATCAGTACATAACAGAGGTTTTGACAGAACATTGGAAAGATGTAACAGTTTACAAACTTTATTAAGAGACTCAAAAGAAGGGTGAGTTAGTCTTTTATGCCAGATATCTGAGGAAGCTTTGACACTAGAGTAAGCAGCAGTACTAGAAGCAGATGAGCTTGGAAATGGATATAATCCATTCTTACTGGGACCTTGAAAAAGGATCTTCCTTGACCTCAAATCTTTGACAACAAATGAGTCGGAATCAAAGGTTAGAGAGAAAGTATTATCTCTAGTGAATTTATGAACAGATATAAGGTTTTGGGAAGCTTTGGGGACATGCAAGATTTGATTGAGAGCAATTTTTTTAGAAGGAACTGATAGAATAGAATTTCCAGTCTTGAGAATGGACATACCTTCCCCATTAGCAGTTGTAATAACTTCACCACCAGGATAAGAAGTAGAAGCATCAAGATTAGCAAGTTCATAAGTTAATTGGTGAGTAGCTCCGGAATCCATGTACCAAGGATTTTCACCTAAAATATTAGCTGAGGCCATCATAGCTTGTAGATTTTTAGGTGGTTGTCTGCCCTAATAAGAAAAATTCGTCCTATTCCAACATTCATTTGCATCATGTCCATATTTCTTACAAATTTGACAAGGTTCTTTGTCAGGAACTAATAGATGAGCAGGAGGCCTAACTGATACAGGAAAAGAAGTAGGTGGTGGTAGAAGTCCTGATGATCTTCCACCTCTTCCTTGATTTGGATTATAACCACCTCTTCCATAGTTAGGATTATAACCACCTCTGCCATAGTTAGGATTATAACCACGGCTAGCACCACCAAAAGTTCGAAAATTATGCATTTGAGCAGCAAAGGCTCTATTTTGAGATTCAGTGATTAATGCCTTATTTCTATTAGTAACCACACTTTCTTCACTGAACAGATTATTATGAAGTTCAACACTAGTAACTGGAGGATATCTATGTCTCATAGTGGTGACAAAAGGGATATAATCTGAATTTAAAGCAGCAAGAGTGATAACAACAATATCCTTATCGGAAACCATATCACCAGATGCAGCCAATTGATCAGAAAGAAGTTTAATCTCATTGTTTAGAGAAGGCACAGATTTATCACCTTGTTTGATAGCAAATAAACGAGTACGCAGTTGTCGAGAATGAGTTGCAGATGACCTAGCAAACCGATCTTCAATGCTTTGCCAGAGTTCATGAGAAGTAGTTGATCTTGAGAAGTAAGCAATTACAGATTCAGAGATTGTCGAGTTGATCCACATTGTGATACAAGCATCTTCATCAATCCAGTCACTGTAGAGAGGATTCTCAATTCCATTTTCTTGATTGCGTCTGTTTGTGAATTGAGGAGGACATTCAAAAGATTCATCTAGAAATTTCATGAGACGATACCGTCGAATAACTGGTAACATCAAATTCTTCCATGTAATGAAGTTATCTTCTTTCAATTTTAGGGTTACGAAATTTCTTAACTGATTTAAAGAGACTTTGGTGATGGAATTTGAAGTAGGATTTTCCATTGATAAGAAATCAGATTGAAAAGATGAAATAGATTCAAAGAATGATCAGAAGAACACAGAAGATAGATAAAAGAAAGAATCAAAGAAGGAAGATCAGAAAAGTAGATCTAGAATAAGCGGAAAAACAGATCGAAAAACCCAAAGAAAGAATTCTTTCTCTGTCTGATACCATAGTTGTACAGACAAACACTGGCAGTTTCATTCAATGAATAACGGACTAATACAGCTGACATTAAATAGTCAGTTAGTAAAACGGAAAAACAAGAAAAGAGTTAGTCAAGACAGATTGACTATCAGTCATAACAGAACACACATGTGAAACCAATGTGTGACAAATATAGTTACTTACTACAGTCTTAGTGATTCACACAAAGCTGCATGAAGATACACCATCCCCGTTTGGTGATCTACATCAAAGATCACTGGGTGATTCTCCATGGTATTCTTCTTTGATATGATAAGCTCAAGTTCTTCTAGTATCCTTGCCTCCACAGATGGGTTTTTCAAAATCATCCAGAAGAACCAAGAGAGAGTTGACGCCGTTGTATCACGTGCCGCGATGAGGAAAGTAATGCAAGTGTCTCTAAAGAACTTGTCAGTGAGCATCTTTGCTAGCATCAGTTCATCCTTTTCGCCATCTTTAATACTCATGTATACCTCTAGCAGATCATTTTCTTCATATTTATCAGTCTTTGTTTCTTTAGCCACCATTTCTTCTCTTTTAACTTTAATGTACTCTGATATGTTACGATCTATAATCTTCCCTGCTGCCTCCAACTTCTTCTCATTGCTACCGATCTTCAAACGTCGAGACAACTTCCACCATGAAATTGGTAGTACATGCTTATAGAGTATAGCCTCTGATGCGCCGTCCATGGCTTCTGCAAGCTCGTTTTCAGGAAAACTGGTTGAAAGATAATTAGACGTTTTACCAAAGATGATGTCAACGGAAGTATGAAACATGTACCTCATGAGAACATCTTGAAAATCCACTACGGATGATTCTTTAGAAAGATGTGATAAAAGAGGGAGGAGTGCATGTTGAGTCACCTTCGTGCCTTTATTAAAGATGATATTCCGGACTATCTTCGAGGTAAACGTCATACGTGCAGCCCTTCTTTGTGCCGTCCAGAAATTGGAGGTAGCGGTGAGGAGTCCGTCACCTAAGATATCGAATGCATCCCTATAGGCTTGTCTGTCGTTAAAGTTGCAGTAATTGGTAGCAAGTATATACTTAGCATTATGAGGGTCGCATGTGTATACAATCTCCAGTCGCCCGAAAAAAGGTCCTCTTTCGATAACGGTGGCACCAAAGATTTTCGAGATATCGACGGTCCAATCATGGATGCGTTGTGCGTTTACGATGATCCACGGGAGCATACCGAGAATAGGCCATCCGACGATAACCTGTTTCTTGTAATGCATGTGTTAGACTCAGTAGTCATCCGTACATTGTACGGATTCAATTCATACAATTAATCCTGTCCATAGGATTGAGTTAGTGTATGGCAGCTGTTTTGTACCTGTCATATAGTGATTGTTCACCTCCTGTTACCAGTCACCGCATGTTATTTCTTTTCCGTTGAGTCTACAAGTCTATATAAGACTTTGTCCTGTATCCCGTCCTTCAACTTTTACACTTTAATGAATCACATTTCTCACATGGTATCAGATACCTAAAGGGAATTTAACTTGTCTCTCTGATCCTTACCTGTAACAACTTTCAAATCACCATTAAATCTACAACTTAACCCTAACAATGGTGAGAACAACTCAAACTCACATCGCATCTTCTTCCGCTGTCAACAACAACACTCTCAACATCAACAATTCGCAGTTGTTTCCACCATTATCATCACCACAACATCCACAACAATCTATACCTTCTTCTTCCCAACCACCACCACCACCACCACCTGCAACTCAACAATCATCTCCACCATCATCTTCTACTGTACCACAACGACCTCTTCATCATACACCAATACAAGTTCCTCAACATACATCACCTCCACCACAATTTCATCACTTTTACTTTCCAAAACCACAACCACAACAATTACAACATTCTTTTTACAATCCGTTTGGTTTTCATAATAGATTTAAAATTCCTTTTCAGAACATCAATAATTTTGTTTCTGAAAAATTAGACGTCTCAAATTATCTTGTTTGGAAAGATCAGATCTCTTCAATTATTATCTGTACAAACCTTTATGGTTTTGTTGATGGAACTATTCCTCCTGAATCTTTTATGGTGATGATCAACAACACTCAAATTCCAAATCCAAACTATCTTGAATGGTTGCAGATTGATAAATTTGTTGGATCTTGCATTAATGCTTTGATTGATAGATCATTCTCTTTTGAATTGCTTGGTAAACACACAGCAAGAGAAAAATGGGTACATTTGGCAAAGCTCTTCAGTGATCAATTTCTAGCTCGTAAATCTTTGTTGCGATCTCAACTTTATTCAATCAAGAAAGGTTCTTCAACAATTTATGATTTTCTTCATCAAATCAAGACTATTTCAGATTCTCTAGCAAAGATTGGTGAACCAGTGCAAGACTCTGATCTGGTAATGTATACTCTTAATGGTCTTGGTAAAGAGTTTATTCACTTTGTTGTTAGTTTTCAAAATAGAGAACCTCCATTATCTTTCTCTGAACTTCGCTCTCGCTTACTTATTCATGAACAATTTCTCAAAGAGCAAGATTCGGATTCTTACACTTCACTAATCTCAGATCTAACAAATTATGCTTTCTTGTCAAGAAACAGACTTCTTCTCTTTCTCATTTTCGAAAACCTATGCATGCACATACTTCATCTTTCAATTCTCAGGCTAGTACATCTTCTTTCCCTTCTGGTTTTCGTAAAACTGAGTTTAATCCCACACAGAAGCAAGTTATAGACTATGGAGAAATTCCTTGTCAGATATGTCATAAACAAGGTCAGCAGGAAAATCGGTGTAGATTTCGATATTCTGCTTCAAGAAATAGTACTGCTCCTCTATAGAAAGCATTACTTGGTCTTGATCTTAATGCAGGAAGTAGTTCTTCTTCTCCTTGGGCGTCTAATGAGTTTGACTTTCATGTCCAATTTCCTTCTGATACTGCTTATGAAAGTGGAGTTTATTGGAGTCACAGTAATTCTGGTCCGGTTTGGATCCCTGACTCAGGAGCTTCTAGCCACATGGCAAATGATGCTTCCATATTACAGAACACCACTACTCATTCTGGCACTGAACAGGTGATGGTTGGAGATTGTAAGTTACTTCCCATATCATTAGTAGGTTCTTCTACCTTATCCACTCCATCTAACCAGTTTAACCTACAAAAAGTACTTTATGTTCCTCATTTACAACATAATTTAATGTCTGTGGCTCAATTAACTCAAGAAAATAACTATGTGTTTTTGTTCTATCCTTGGGGATATGAAATCAAGTCATTGAGGACCAATATTATTCTTGCTAGAGGGAGGATGAAGAATGGACTATATCCAATACTATCTGGTCAATCTGCTTCAATTACTACTGCTCAGCAACCTAATACTGCTTCACATCATAGTACTTCTTTTACCACTTTGGTAGCTTCTTTAACTTTATGGCATTCAAGACTAGGTCATCCTGCTCAGAAGATTCTTCACAAGCTTGATAATACTGCTGATATCAACTCTCTGCAAAATGTACTTCTGTTTGTGGATCATGTCAGTTAGCTAAGAATAAGTGTTTACCTTTTCATGCTACTAGTAGTATTTCTAGTATACCACTTGTGTTAGTTCACTATGATATTTGGGGCCCTGCGCCTGTACAATCTCATCTAGGAAACAAATATTACATGCTCTTTGCTGATGATTGTACTAAATTTTCATGGATTTATCCAATGAAGGATAAATCAGACAGTGTTAATTGCTTCAAGTTGTTTAAGTCTCTTGCTGAGAATTTATTCAATGTCAAGATAAAACACTTTCAGTGTGATGGTGCTCTTGAGCTTGTTAAAGGACCATTTAGAGATTTTCTTGATTCCAGTGGTATTGCCTTAAGAGTTTCCTGTCCTTATCTTCATCAACAAAATGGCTCAGCAGAGAGGAAACATAGACATGTCACAGAGATGGGGAATACTTTATGTTTTCATGCTTCTCTTCCAAAGAAGTTTTGGTTTGATTCTTTCTTAGCAGCTGTGTTTCTTATCAATAGACTTCCAAGTAAGCTTCTTGACTACAAATCTCCTTATGAAGTGTTATATAAGTCTAAACCAGATTATTCTCTTCTTAGAGTGTATGGGTGTTTATGTTATCCAAACTTGGTGGCTTATAGGAAAGATAAGCTCATCCCTAAATCAGCTGCTTGTGTGTTTTTGGGTTATAGTATTCATTATAAGGGCTACAGATGTATGGACTTGAGCACTCACAGAATATATGTAACCACTCATGTGGTTTTTGATGAGCATAATTTTCCATTTGCTACTTCATATACTCCTTCAGAGACTGTTGCTCAAACTCTATCTACAGTTTCTCCTGCCACAGTTAAGTCAACTGCAATTGTTGATCCTTCATCAGCTGAGTCAACTATCATTGTTGATCCTTCACCAGAACAGTCATCTAGCACTAATGAGTCAACTAACATTGTTGATCCTCCAGCAGATGGGTCAACTATCATTGTTGATCCTATCACAGTTGAGTCAACAAGTCCTGTTGATACTGCATCACATGTGTCAACTAGCATTGTTGCTCCTGGTCCAGCTCCTTCTGGCATGCATACAAGATCTAAGTCAGGTATTCATGTACCCAAACCTTTGTCTTAAGATTTTGTAGCCAATAGTACAATGAAGTATCCTATCTCTCTTGCTCTTACAACTTTACTTAAGCCACCTCCTGAACCAAAGACTTTTAAGGAGGCCATCAAGTTACCTGTTTGGGTCAATGCTATGAAAACTGAATACACTATATTACATGAGAATAATACATTTATTCATGTTCCATATCATCCTTCAATGAATGTTCTTGGCTGCAAATGGCTTTACAAAACAAAACTCAATGCTGATGGTACTATTGAGAGACACAAGGCTAGATTGGATGCTAAGGGGTATCACCAAGTAGATGGTATTGATTTTGAGGATACTTTTAGTCCTGTTGTTAAAGCTACTACCATTAGATGTGTCTTGAGCCTAACTCTCTCAAACAACTGGAGTATGAGACAACTTGATGTGAGCAATGCTTTTCTCCATGGATACTTAAAGGAGAATGTTTACATGGAGAAACCACCTGGATTTGTTGATCCAGAACATCCTACACATGTGTGCCAACTCAAGAAATCATTATATGGACTTAAACAAGCTCACAGAGCTTGGTATGAGAGATTTAGTGGATATCTGCTCAAGTCTGGCTTCATTAATCATGTTTGTGATACTTCTATGTTCATTTATCACAAGAATTCAGACAGAATGATTCTCTTGATGTATGTGGATGATATTATTCTTGTAGGCACCTCTGAATATCTACTTACTTCTTTTATTACTTCATTGAAGTCTGAATTTGCCATGAAGGATCTTGGACCCTTACATTATTTCTTGGGGATTGAAACTACTTTTGATTCTTCTGCTAATAAGATGCTTCTTACACAGAACAAATATTCCGTTGATCTGCTCAGAAAACATGATATGTTAGGTTGTAAATCTTGTACAACTCCAGTAGGGTCTGGTTCAAGGGTTTCTGCTTATGATGGTGATCCTCTTCAAGATGCTGCTTCTTATAGAAGCTTAGTAGGTGGACTTCAATATTTAACTCTTACTAGGCCTGATATTAGTTTTGCAGTCAACTATGTGAGCCAGTTAATGCATAGACCTACAGATATTCATCTACCGCTTGCTAAACGTATTCTCAGATATATCAAAGGCTCTCTGGGTCAAGGTCTTACTTTGGGCAGTGGAAATTGCTCAGAACTTACTGCATATTGTGATAGTGACTGGGCTGGTTGTCCTGATACAAGAAAATCCACCTCAGGATATTGTGTTTTTGTGGGTGGTAATTTGGTTTCCTGGTCTTCAAAGAAACAACACACTATTTCTCGTTCTTCCACAGAAGCTGAATACAGGGGCCTTGCAAATGCAGCAGCAGAAATTCTCTGGCTTTCCTATTTGTTTGAGGAGTTATCTGTCCATTTATCTCTTCCCTTTCGCCTATATTGTGATAACCTTGGTGCTGACAGTTTAACAGCAAATCCTATCTTTCATGCGCGCACTAAGCATATTGAAGTGGACTATCACATGATACGAGATCTAGTTACTACTGGTTTTCTGAAGGTTTCATATATTCATACTCTCAGTCAGATAGATGATTCCTTTACAAAGGGCTTGTCCAAGTCTCAGTTCAGTTTATTGAAGGCCAAACTGATGCCTGCTGTACGTGCTTCTGTTTGAGGGGGATGTTAGACTCAGTAGTCATCCGTACATTGTACAGATTCAATTCATACTATTAATCCTGTCCATAGGATTGAGTTAGTGTATGACAGCTGTTTTGTACCTGTCATATAGTGACTGTTCACCTCCTGTTACCAGTTACCGCCTGTTATTTCTTTTCCGTTGAGTCTACAAGTCTATATAAGACTTTGTCCTGTATCCCGTCCTTCAACTTTTACACTTTAATGAATCACATTTCTCACATCATGTATTACCATATAGTGAACAAAATCAAGCAAAACGAAACTAGTATTAAGTTGTAAGATTTTGTGCATTTCTCGATGAGCTTAGAGTAGTGCGAATCCATGTTCTCTTGTGTGAGTTCTAGTAGTTCTAACGAAAAAGTGACATTTTAAAATTTTAATACATAAAATGAAAATGTGATGCAGTTGCAAGAAATGTTAACCCTTGTGGAGGGTTTATATGTATGTTAGATTGAAGCATTAATATTTCTCATCCATGATTTGGTAAAGGTTTATATCAAGTTAGGTTTTACACTTTAATTCTATCCACGTACATGACTTTAGTTGTTATTGCCTTTCTTACATATGAATGGTACTTGTGTACCTATTACATTGCTTGTGCACCTTTTCCAATGTAACCCTGGCGTCCCCATCGGTGGGCACTGTATGTATGTATGTACTTGAAGAGACCTCAACATTGTGGGTGACTAAAAAGAATAGTGATTCATGGACGATTCTCTCGACTCAAATGACTGAGATAATGTTGAATTTAGGTCGGACATTAACTTAAATACTCCATAACAGATATTTTGTAAAAAAGTCGTATGTTTATGGCTTAATTAGGGTCTGGGTCGTAGACCATGCGGTTGATGCATTAGGATCGTAGACTAACCAAAGACCGTTAGAGAATTGTTAGTTTGACATTTTTATTTCACCAAAGCCCTTGACTGTCAATTGACTACCATCGACAGTTTAACTATTTAACATTTTGAAAAATCTCTCGTCCATTTCAGCTTCTCCAATTCAAACGAATGCTTCCTTCTCTGCCAAAGATTTGTTTTTTAGAGTGCCTCCCGTTTCAGGAACTGAAACACCGATACACAAGACAATGGTCAAGCTCCCTTCGGTTGAAGAAGATGTTTTACAAATTTTCACTGAATTAAATCTAAGTTGAGAAGGAAATCTATCCATAGTATACTCAAATTTGGAAAAAAGGTTGAAGTACAGTAGAAAGATTGGGGGTGTCAAACAGCAGTACCCATTGTTGGATTCAAGTGAACCAAATTTTCAGCCGTATGCACAACACCAATTATACGCATAAAAAGTTAATGCTCATTAAGCTTTGATGTCGTACAGTAGCATCAGAGAACCGGAGCCTTTTTCCAGTAACAAGTACCAGGTAGGTTGGAGAGAGAATCTCCGAAAAATTTAGCATAGTTTTTACGCCGGCCTGCCACGCCTTACACAACCTGCCACGTTGTACAGTAGCACCTATCGAAGTTAAAAGTGAACAAAAGAAAAATCAAAATAAAGGATTTCCTCTTCGTACTGTGATATGTGTAAAGCATTTCTTATATCGAAGCTACAAAAACTAATTAGATTTGTTGATGATGAAATGAAATCATTCCCAACACTTCGAGCTGATGAATGTTTCGATCTTTCTGATATAAAAATGAAGTAAGAAAAATGTGCAAGTTCTCCACTTTTTCTTCTCTCTCGTATTCAAGACATTTGATGAAATGTCTGTGTGTAGCTAGGTAAACTATTTAATTTTGGTTAGGATATACTGTCATATGCCTATTTTATAAGGATATGTTGGTAAACAAGTTGGATGGTCAACTTTAGTCTACGACCCTATTGCATCAATGACATGTTTTACGACCCAGACCCTAGTTAGGCCATAAATACATGACATTTTTACAAAATATCTCTAAATATAATATGGAAGGGCCATTTCACTCATTACCAATTGGTTTTGAGTTGGATGCCCGCAGACTTTAACATGGTATCAGAGCTAGGCCAATACGCGGGGTGTAAGCCCGATTTTGACCATTATTTATTTATTACGTGACCGATTTTGACCATTATTTATTTATTAAGAAAAAAAGAGTCGATGTAAAATAAAGCTTCAACTCAATCATATGGCATCTCAATGATTGTCTAACATTGGAAAACAAATTTTATCATGCAATAGGAATTAATTTAACTCAATCATATGGCATCCCAGTGATTGTCTGATTTCTGAGGAATATATAAAGCAAACTGGAAAAAAGAGCAACAGACGAGCTAATACATCTCCCATATGAAACTGTTGATGATATATATTGACGAAACTTGGGGGGATACCTATCATGGGAAAGCTTACCTTACCTTCTTTGAGGAAGAGAGTGATTCTGGTTCCTCTACTCAACTGCTAACCATCTACGCCTATGGGAACAATGAATGATGAATAGCAGCTTGTGACTCCCAAGTGTATTGATCATCATCATTGTATTACGGATGCATAGTTTATTCATTATTCAGTCAAATTTGGCAATACCCACAAGGGTACGGTTCAACAATGAAGCAATAGCAAGAGTCGTCCTTATTTGCTTCATCTGATGATAAAAACAAATTGAATTGCATCAAAAAAGATTACTTTCAAACCAGAGCTATGTATTAGTTTTAGTATTTCGCTTACTTGGTAATTAAAAAGAACAAAGATCCGACGTGGATCCATCATACCCCCTATTGGAAAGAACCTGGATGACAAACTCATAGCATAATGAATCAGTAACAATTCAAGCCATATAACATACAGTTGAAAAACTATGCAGTCTTGAGTACCTCAGGGGCAATGTAGTATGGACTTCCGCAGGTTGTATACAACAAGCCGGCATGACCTTTGCGAACGCGCTAGATTGATTGCTTAAGTTTGAAGTTAACACCATACTAAATGTATCAGGGTCATTCCATGGACCCTTATCTAAACGCATACAACCTCCCTCAACATCAGCACAAGTACAAATACCTCCCAAGAACTCTGGCAACTCACTGTTGCAAAGACGAACACAAACACTCTTAAGAACTTATGGTAATAGCTGTTAAGAAATGCTCTATACGGTTGTAAATTACTTATTGAACTTACCTAGCATCAATAATTTCAAGCAACTTTCTCTGGTACTTGTTGCAAAGAACCTGTTAAGTAAGACAGTTTATTGGTTAGGTATATCCTTGCTAAAATCCAGTAGTCCAGTATGAGGAAAATGAAAATTTTCTTACATTAATCTTAATAATTTTTGAACTGAATGCCACAAATATAATGTAGTACAAAACAAGAAAATATGAAGTAAAACATTAATGAAGTAAAACAACAAACAGAGAGAACCAATCAACATTCAAGTGATTTTAGAGCGACACCCAAGTGAAATGATGACCAGCAAACAGTGTTTTATCATGGACCTTTCCATTTTTACACAAAAGAAATAGGGCTAGAAAAGGCATTAAACCATGTGTGTCTTGTGTGGTTGTTGTATCCTCCTGTAACAAGGCTACACTGTAGTCTGCCCTTATCTATTTAGCTGTGTGCCTTAATAAGTTAGCTTAGCTGTCTTTTGGTTGATTGTAGGACTGTTGATTATTATCCACGTGTCAGTAGAGGATTGAGCCTGATTAGGGTTCAATGATTTGCTATTAAAACTGTAAGAAGAGTTTATCTCTTCGGACCTGAATTTTGTTGTTAATGAAAACCTTCTTGGCTGCGCCTGTGTGCACAGATTTGGCTTGAATCTTTGATTCAAGAGGTGATTCTTCACCATTTCTATCTTCTCTGTGTGTTAATTGTTGTAAGGATACAACAATTGGCATTAGAGCCGTTCATATCCACTCAAATTCCACCCACATTCCACCTATTTTTTTTTCCGATGACTCTCAAAGACGTCAACGATAAGGTGGAAACAAACACCACTGCCATTACTCAATTACAGGCATCTTCTCATCCGATCTGACTTCTAGATTTGATTTACTAATGAAGAAATTAGAGACAATACCAGAGCCGACTAGTACTTCTCATCATGATACTCATGGAGTTCACCAATTTTCAAATTCTAATCAATATCAATTTCAACATCATCGTCTTCCTAAATTAGATTTTCCTAGATTCGACGGCGAGAATCCTAGAGCTTGGATACAGAAAAGTGAAAGATACTTTGATTTGAATGATATCGAGGAACACAAGAAGGTGAATATTGTTGCAATCTACCTTGAGGGTAAGGCTGAAACTTGGTTTTTAAATAGACATAGAATAACTTGGCAGGATTTAGCTACCAATCTTTGTGCTCGATTTGAAAATCCTATTGAAGAAAACTTTGTTGGTAGTTTTAATAAATTAGTGCAAACTTCATCTGTGGATGACTATTATGAGGAGTTTGAGATGCTCAAAACACTGATGTTGAAAAAGAATCCTTCTCTAAGTGAATAATACTTTGGTATGAGTTTCCTTAGTGGATTGAAAGATGAAATTGGCAAAACTATTTCTATGTTTCATCCAAAAACTTTAGTAGATGCTTTTTCCCTTGCTAGATTACAAGAGCAAAAGATTGCTCTAGCAGCAGCAGCCACTAAACCATTTACTAAGTCATTCAACAATACCTTCAATTCTAACAGGCAATACTCTTATAGTAACTTTCCACCCAAACCCATTTTAACTTCTCCAAAATCTGCTCCCTTCACTCCTAAATCTTCTTTCACCCTTCCCAACAAAATTAATTCCCCAACTCCTACAATTAAAAGATTTACACCTGAATAAATGAATAGAAGGAGAGCTCAAGGCTTATGTTATAATTATGATGAGGTGTATAAGACTGGACACTTTTGTAAAGGAAAACATAAGATTTTCATGCATGCTTCAGATGGACAATGCTGAATCTCCAGAGACTGAGGAGGAGGAGGAAGTTTTTGAAGAAACTACTGAATCTCCAGTATAATATGATGTTGAAATATCATTGCATGCTCTTACAGGAACTGCTACTAGTGACACAATTAGAATTCCTGGTATTCTCCATGACAAAACAGTCTTCATTCTAATTGATACAGGCAGCACTACAAGTTTCATTGATGGTGCTTTAGCAAGTTCACTACACTGCCATATTGAATCCATTGATCCAATGGTAGTCACAGATGCAAATGGGGAGAGAACATTCAGTACTGGTATTTGTCCATAGGTTACTTGGACCATGCAGAGCCAACAATTTGTATAAAATCTCAGAGTCTTACCATTGGGAGGATGTGACATTGTGCTTGGGGCAGACTAGCTCAGAACTCTAGGTGATGTACTTTTTAATTTCTCAAAGTTGTGTATTTCCTTCAAGTACAAGAATAAGAAAATTACACTACAGGGTACAACACCAAAATCTTCATTATCCATGATGAGCAGTGATGCAGTCAATAAATTTTTTGACACCAATTCTCATGGCATGGTGGGTCATTTATACTACATATCTATCACCACTACACCATCATCCACACCTCCTGAAATACTTCCACTACTTCAGGAATTTACTGACATTTTTGCAGAACCAACTAAGCTACCACCACAAAGGAATCTAGACCACACAATCCCATTACACCCCAACTCCACCCCTGTGAATCAGAGAGCCTACAAATGCCCCTATATACAGAAGGAAATGGTAGAACAATTGGTCAAGCAGATGTTAGAAACTGGAATCATCCAACCTAGCCATAGTCCTTTTGCTTCACTAATTCTATTGGTCAAAAAGAAGGACAACACATGGAGATTTTATGTTGACTATAGAAAGTTAAACAACATTACAATCAAGGACAAATTTCCAATACCAATTATTGAGGATCTATTGGATGAATTGAATGAAGCTACTATCTTCACAAGGATTGATCTGAGAGCTGGATACCATCAAATCAGAGTGCATGTTTCAGATATTTTCAAGACAACTTTCAGAACACATCAAGGCCATTATGAGTTTAAAGTGATGCCATTTTGCCTCACTAATGCCCCAGCTACATTTCAAGCTCTAATGAATGAGGTATTTCAACCAGCATTGAAGAAATTTATCCTAGTTTTTTTTTTTGATGATATTTTAGTCTACAGCAAAAGCATGTATGACCATTTGGAGCATCTCAAGTTTAATTTCTCCTTACTCATACATCATCAACTCTTTGCTAAGATATCTAAATGTTGTTTTGGACAATCCTCCCTAGAGTATTTGGGCCACATTATTACAGCTGCAGGTGTTTGTGCTGATCCAAGTAAGATTGCTTGTATGCAATCTTGGCCAACACCAACCACTCTCAAAGAATTAAGAGGATTTCTTGGCCTTACAGACTACTATATGAAATTTGTCAAGAACTATGGATCAATCAGTAAACCTCTCACTGATTTTCTCAAGAAAAATTCTTTTCTTTGGACTTTAGCAGCAACAACAGCTTTTGAACAACTCAAGCTAGCCATGTCAACAACACCAATCTTAGCCTTACCAGATTTCACTAAAACATTTGTGGTTGAGAGTGATGCAAGTGACTTATGTATTGGAGTTGTATTACTTCAAGAAGGAAAGACAATTGCTTACTTTAGTAAACCATTGGGTCCAAGAGCTAAAGCATTATCAACTTATAGGAAGGAGTTTCTGGCCATTGTCATGGCAGTCCAAAGGTGGAGGCATTATTTACAAGGGGCCAAATTCATAATTCAAACTGATCATCAAAGCATCAAGTATTTCTTGGAGCAAATAATTACTACACCATTGCAGCAAAGATGGTTGATCAAACTATTGGGATTTGATTATGATATAAGATACAAGAAGGGAGATGAGAATGTAGTGGCAGATGCACTTTTTAGAAGGCCTCATAATTCAGCTCATTGCAACTTGTTAGCTGCTTCTACACCAGCATGGGCTCAAGAGGTACTCTCTAGTTATGCCAATGATGAGAAAGCATAGAACATTATTTCTAAACTTCTACTCAGCCCTTCCAGTGTAGAACATTTCACTTACAAGGAGGGCATCTTAAGATATCAAACAAAACTATATATTGGTACTGGTGGTAACATTAGATAAGCTCTCTTGCACTCTCTACATACTTCTGCTGTGGGAGGACATTCTGGTATTCAAGCTACTTATGCAAGAGAAAAATCACATTTCTATTGGCAAGGACTCAAAAAGGATGTCTTGCTCTTTGTATCTCAATGTGACACATGCCAGAGAAACAAAAGTAATCAGACTAATGCTGCTGGCCTTCTGCAACCTCTTCCTGTGCCTGATCATGCTTGGCAACACATTACAATGGCTTTCATTGATGGCCTGCCAACCAGCAACAAGAAGAATGTCATCTTAGTTGTAGTAGACAGACTCACTAAGTATGCTCATTTTATTGCCCTGCAACACCCATACACTGCTTCCTTTGTGGCAAAGGTTTTCCTCAACCAGATTTTCAAACTTCATGGTTTGCCTTCTTCAATTGTGTTAGACAGGGACAAGGTATTTACAAGCAACTTTTGGACTGATTTATTCAAAGCTTTAGGTACAAGCTTGAATTTAAGCTCTGCATATCACCCTCAGACAGATGGTCAAACTGAGATGGTAAATGCTTACTTGGAAAACTATTTAAGGTGTTTAACAGGTCACAAGCTAAGCTATTGGAGCAATTGGTTGTCACTTGCAGAATGGTGGCATAACACCAGCTTTCACAGAGGTTTAAAGATGTCTCCTTTCCAAGCTTTGTATGGCTACTTACCTCCCCATCTAGCTTTTCCTTCTACTATTACTACTTTTGTGGATGTTGTGGAAGCTTACTTAAAATCAAGAGACTCTATGCTTGACATCATCAAAGAATCTCTGCATCAAGCACAGGTCAGAATGAAACTCTATGATGATTCCTTAAGAGTGGAAAGATCTTTTGCAGAAGGGGATTTGGTCCACCTCAAACTCCAACCTTACAGGCAAGCATCCCTTGAGAAAGAACTTTAAGCTCTCGGCTAAATATTATGGACCCTTCAAAGTTTTACAAAGAGTTGGTGCAGTGGCTTACAAACTTCAGCTTCCTTCACACTCAAGGATACACCCTTTTTTCCATGTTTCATTGCTGAAGAAGCATATTGGTATGAAACACACACCTTTACCTACTCTACCTGTTGTGGATCTCCATAGTGAAATTATCATGCTTCCAGAGAAGGTGTTGAAGACAAGAACAATACTCAGAGGCAACAGGCTTGTGCGCCAAGTACTCATCCAATGGACAAACTCCTCAGAAGACGATGCTACTTGGGAAGACGTCTAAAATATTAGGTCTCATTACCCTAGATTTGTCCTTGAGGACAAGGACAATTTTCATGGGTAGGCAATGTTGTATCCCTCCTGTAACAAGGATACACTATAGTCTTCCCTTATCTATTTAGCTGTGTGCCTTAATAAGTTAGCTTAGCTGTCTATTGGTTGATTGTAGGACCGTTGATTATTATCCACGTATCAGTAGAAGATTGAGCCTGATTAGGTTTCAATGATTTCTATTAAAACTATAAGAAGAGTGTATCTCTTCAGACCTGAATTTTGTTGTTAATGAAAACCTTCTTGGCTGCGCCTGTGTGCACAGATTTGGCTTGAATCTTCGATTCAAGAGGTGATTCTTCACAATTTCTATCTTCTCTGTGTGTTAATCGTTGCAAGGATACAACAGTGGTCATTGCAGCTAGCAATCACAATTGAAGACAAATAAAAAGGGAGAAACCCACTTTCTAAACCCAAAAAAGGGTCCTTAAAAATCAATGCCTTTCCTATCAGAATTTGGAGAAATCACAGAAAATACACAAATGAATTAAAGCAATAAAACACAAACCTCAAGCAATCTGACAACATTATGATGTCTCAAAAGCTTTTAAGTCCCAATTTCTCTTTTCATCTGAAAAACACAACTAAACCAAAAATTTCAAAAACCCCATTAATTAGAAGCAAATAAATTTTGTGTATCTTCAAATTGTAAAGGATACTTTCATCGATTTAGATCCAAGGATTGAAACCCTTGAATCTAAATCTTCTCAGATTAAAATCTACATGCACCAACCAACCAATCTAAATCTTGAAATAACATCTCAAGATTCTGAAAACCTAGAAAACCTTAAATCGAACAGCTTTAACAGTAATAATTCATGAGTTGATAACTTATTTAGATCTAGTAAGAGATTTTAACAAAACCCTTAAAATCGCAAGTTAGATGATGAAACACTGAAACCCTAAAATCTGATTAACAATTAAAACCCTAAAATTGATTATCAAACTGAAGCCAACCCCTAAATCGATGATGAAATACTTACACAAGGAACGCCACAGATCTGAGAAACAATTTGACAAACAAATCCATTCACAAACAAATCAACAGCGGAGAAAATAAGAGGGAAGAGAGGCGAAAAATGAAAAATAGAAGGGGGAATAGTCGAGATATGTATGGGTAAAAGGGGATGAATTATCCTCTAGTTATTTCTAATCTGGGTGGAAACAAAACCCATGTGTGACCACCCTGGTTTGACCAAGGTGTGAGTAGCATGCTCAAAAAATGAGCCTGTTACGATTCGTAACTGCTGGTCCCTGTTATGAATTATGAAAAAATTCTTCACGGCTCGGTCCTGTTACAACCAATTTGTAACAGCATTTTCTTGTTACGAATTCATAACTGCTCATAAGCTGTTACAAATTTCAGTTACTATTTCCTGAAAATGGTGTAGTGTCAGCTCATGTGGCTACCGGAAAAATCACGTACAGTCAGACAAATGCCACCATATTTTGTTAAGTCATTAAAACTGCCATCATAATTAACAGAAATAACATCAGTAGGAGGGGGAAGCCAGTGAAAATTTCCCCTATCAAACTCTTGTCATAGTATAAACACACGTGTTGGGTCTGGTTTCATGATCTGAGATGTTCTTCCTGCTGATGGAAATAATTTGGTCTGGGGAAAAAACTTTCTTCTAAAACATTCTGTCACATCTGGCTGTCCATATGGTTCACGCAATTATAACTACTATGCATAGATCTTCTTCTATGATTTGTTTTCACTGAAGTTTATCAAACCATTCACAGACCCACTCTTCAATAGATACATTATTGTTGGGGTGAATATTCAATATTGAGAACCAATCATCCTTAGAGACCGGACAGTCTCTAATGATATGAGAAGGAGATTCCTGAACTTGAGAACAAAAAGGACAGTTCGGGTTTAAGTCTTGAATCACATTTATCAACTTGTCTGTGGTAGGAAGAATATTTTTCACACACTTCCACAGAAACTAGTTTACCCTAGAAATGGTTGGTAACTTCCATAGCTTCTTGAAAATCTTTTGCATACTATCGCCAACAATTTTGTTAATATTTGAGTTTTCAAGCATTTTCCTATAAGCCGATTTGACTGTAAACTTTCCATTCTTTTCCAACATCTAGATTAACTTGTCTTCATATTGGATATGAACCTATTGAGAATCATTCTTGCAATCTAAGGTTCAAACAAATCAAAAATGAGACTTATATCCCAAGAGGCAGTATTAGAATCAAAAAGTTGTTGAATATATAAACTGAGAATGATTGGTAGCACCTTGCTTTGGACTTGGAGGATCAAATAAATCTGGAATCCATCTATGTTTACAGATCAATAGTTTCTTCCCATTTCCCACAGACCAGCAACTGTATTTTTGAATAAATCTTAGTTCAGATGAGATACTCCTCCAAGACCATGTAGTATATATTGAAGTATACATAGTTTCCATGCTGATTTTTCTAAGAGATCTCTATTGAAAATCTGCAAATCTCTGAAACCCAAACCTCCTTCTTCTTTAGGTTTATTTACACTCCTTCAAGTTATAAAGTGCGTTCCTTTATTGGACCTTTTGTTCCTCCAAAAATCTTGTTGAGTTGAGTTCATTTTGGATATGGTAGTGTCTGGAATTTTAAAACTTGTCATGTGATGGACATGGATAACATTGGTTACATTTTTAACCATAACTGACCTAGTTGCTTCAGACATATTAATGAAGAAAACATGACTCTCTTGTTTCTTCCAACAAAAAAAGGTAGCCCTAAATAATTCACATCATTAATATCCAATTGTCTAACCTGTATCAGACCACTCAAGGTTTGACAGGATGAAGGAGTTACATTCCTACTAAAATACACAGATGACTTGTGGAAATTTATTAATTGCCCAGAGCATTCATTAAATATCTCAATTACTTCTAGAAGCTTTTTTGTTTGAGATAGATTTGCTTTACAGAAAAGTAAGCAGTCATCTGCACACAATAAGTGACAGATTTTAGGGGGCAGATTGAGAGATCATCATACCCGTAAGTTGCTTGGATGATTCACAGTGAAAGAGATACCTTGAAAAACCTCCATTTCAAGAATTAATAGGTATGAGATCATTTCAAGAATTAATAGGTAAGGGGATAGAAGATCCCCTTGTCTTATCCCTCTTGTTGGTTTAAAATGCTGAGTAGGAGAACCATTGAGCAAAATCTTAATTTGTATTGTGCTGATACACTGAGATATTAGTTGACAGAATTTTTCATCAAAACCAAACCTCTTCAAAACATCTAATAAGAAAACCCATTCTAATCTGTTGAAGGATTTATACATGTCCATCTTAAGAGCTAGATGACCAGTTTTTCCTCTTTGTCTTTTCATGGCTTGAACTAACTCTTAGACTAGGTAGATATTCTCATACATTAACCTACCAGGAACTTACACCGACTGCAAAGGAGAGATGATATTCACCATGTGTTTCTTGAGACGTAAAACAATTATCTTGGATAATAATTTTGTAGAATGTGTTGCAAAGTGCGATATGCCTGAAATCTTCAAGCTTGTGAGCATTATTAGACTTTGGGATAAGAGTAATTCTGGTGTTATTGAGTTGCTTTAGCATGTAACCCGATTGGAAAAAATCCCTAACCGTGTTGCAAACATCATCTCTGACCACCTTCCATTGCGATTGATAGAAACCCAGCGGGAAGCCATCCGACCCAGGTGAAGTCCATGGTTCAATTGACATTAAAGCTCCATGAATTTTTTATTCACAACGAATGGCTGTGAGAGCAATATTGTCTTCTTGAATGATACATTGAGAAATATGTTGAAGGAAGTGATGATTGTCTACTGGATTTGAAGAGGTACTTATGTTTTTGAAGTGGGTGAGAAGAAGATGCTCAATTGAATTATTTTCCTTGCACCATGACCCATCTGGAGCTTTGAGAAAGTCTATTCTGTTTCTAGTTCTTCTTATGTTGGCTCTAATATGGAAATAGTTGGAGTCTTTATCCATATCATTAAAAAATGGTCTCTTTCTTTTTGTCTATTTGAGCTGGCCTGAATCTCATTGAGTGGATCAATTTCCTTTTCAAGTCTCATAACCTCAGCTGTGTTATTTCCTTGTACATCTGTGAACTGGAGGCTGGATATTTCTTGTTGCAGATTAGTAATCTTAGAATCTATATGCCCAAAAGTTCTCTTACTCCATTTGGATAATAGATATCTAGTATTGGACAACTTTTTTGTAAGAATAAAATCTGCATAACTAGATGAGTTAATTTTGCAAGCATTCTTGATTTCATCTAAACATGCTTTTTTTTTTAGTCAATGTTTAGAAAACTTCCAGTTTTTGCCTTTGGGAGAAATGGTATTATACATGTCAAGCATTATTGGAACATGATCTGACCCTTTTTGTTGTAAATGAGTTAAAGTGGTATCAGGGAAAGTAACATACCAATGACTATTAACTAGAGCTCTATCTAGTCTAGACTTTATCCTTCCAGTCCCATGATTGTTGCTAGTCCAAGTAAAAGGGTTTCCTATGTACCCTAAATCTGTGAGGTCAGATTCACCTACTAAGTTAATAACAGCTGAACTAGTGTTGGCACTAGTGGATTGGTTAAATCTCTCTTCAGGATTTAAGGTGATATCTAGATTACCAATGACTGCCCAAGGAATACGCACACTAGTAATTATGCTTTTGATATAGGGCCATTGTTCCTCTTTTTGGTCTCTATAGGAACTACCATACATGCCAATAAGAAACCATTGACCCCTTGCTGGATCTTTTGTGATTAGAGAATGCACCATATTATCACTACGATGGACTATCTCTAATTCAAACCCATCTTTCCATAGGAAAAGAATTCCACTTGCTAAACCTAATGAAGGATCATCAACAAAATTTGGAAACTTGAGAGATTTGGAAAAATTTAAAACTCTATCATCATTTATTTTTGTTTCTGAAAAAAAAATTATATCAGGATTGTGTTTTTTGTTTAAATAAAACAAATGATCTCTTGTTTCTTTGCTAGCAAAGCCCTGGCAGTTCCAACAGATTATTTTCATTGTTATCTGAAAGCTATAAAATTCAGGATAATCAAAAAGAGGAACTAACGTGTAAAATATGGGAAAATAACAAAAATTGTGCGTATTAAAAACAATCGATATTTGTTTTTTGTTTTTGGTATAGCAGTTACCATAGCAGTACGTAGCCACCTCATCTCTCTCATGAAAGTACTCTTTTGAAGCTGTATCCCCCTCCTCAGTCAGGTCATGATCCATGTCATCAACATTTTCTAAATGGATAGCATCTCCAGTATTTTGATCCATGATGTTTTCATGAGTTTTACTGGTTTGAATAACAGGGTTATAATGAGTTTCTACAGTAGTAACATCTTCATCCTCATTGCTTCTAGATCTCTTAGTCCTCCCCACATTTTTTAATATTAAAATAATAATATTTTAATATTTATTGGTGAGAAGGCCTGATGGTCGTGGGAAAACTAAGAGTTTGCAAGGTTTTTGGAGAATTGAGCAACATTTGAAGAAATATGGAAAACTAAGAGTTTGCAAGAATGTGGGAAATCAAGAGTTGTGGAATAATAATAAAAAAAAAAAAAAATGAGGAGGCGTGGTACCGGCCATGGCATGGCCGGACGGTGGGCCCGGTTTGTTCGCCTCTTCTTCTTTTTTCTTTCATATTTTGCATAGGTTTCCATACATCCACATTCATATTTTTGGGTGATCGTTCATGCATTATTACTAACTACACTCGCACCATTTTCTCGGGGCCTACTAGGTGGTGGCCCATATGTCTAAAAGGTGAATATTTATTACTAAGCCATGGAATTCAGCAGAGAAAAGCCGTGAATTGAAGTATGAAATATTATGATGAAAATAAATTATTTTCTAGGAATTCAGTCGATGAATATTGCACTAGAATTAATTAATTGATGGCTCTATACTAGCAATCTGTCTGTAGGATCATTGTATTTATTCGAGAAACGAGGTATGAGATGATCGAAGCATCATACTCGTTTTAACATTTATTATGCATTTCCAGGGAACATTTGCGACATCCTGAAGACGTTATTGCTCTATACTGGTGGTCAATCCATCTAGAAGTCGTCCAATCATTCTCGATTACATTCAAGAGTGTGTACTGGAATGGCTCAGTATAAATGATGAAATATGCAGAAAATTGAAACCTCAGTTGAGAGGCTTTAATAATTACATATTCATGCATGCTCTGAAGAGGCTACACCTTCAGTCAGAAATCATTATGACATGAGCTTTCATGTCTAAATTCTAAAATATGAATTTCATACATTCGTCTGAAGTTAGGTCAGAGACATACAAAATTACGATTTTACTATTTCAGCCTTCGGCAAAAATTCACCATCAACAATGGATCATGAATTCTACAAATTTCTTGGTACTTATATCAAAGGAAACTATAACTTGGGAAATAATTTCTTTGATTATTTTGAAGCCTAACCAATGGATATATTCAATATCTAAATAACAATTTTTAGATGATCACCAAACCTATACAATTTCTGTGGAAAGTTTACCACAACTCTGAACCTACTGATAAGCACGTAAGTGCGACGCTTTTTCACCCATAATTACATTAGTTATGGCTCATTTTATTGCCAATAAACTTGTTTTAAGTCTTTTCAAGGAAATTAGTTCTTATGGAGAAACCGACTCGAAAAGTGGTATTTGGAACCCAAAAAAGTACTAAAGGCACCCCAACTTTGGATAAGGGCACCCCCAGAAATGTGTTAAAGGCACTCGAAGGAGTTGATAAAGGCAACCAGGAGTTTTCACTATTTACAGCACAAAATTACTTTTTGTACCCCACAAATTACTATTCGCAGCCCAGGAATTGCTATTTATATCCCAAATTGCTAAAGGGACACCAGAACTGGATAAGGGGAGGTCATCTTCAACCTTTTGATTTTTTTAAAATTTGGCGGGAAAATTGGTTTTCAAGGAACAGAATTAGGGTTGGTGATTTGGGTGTGTTACAATAAGATTCAATCTCTGAAACTTCTTGGGTGAGTCTGTTAAGGCTTAACAGGGTTGATATGATCGATGGAATTGGTCAAACTGGGCTGGTAATGGGTTTTGTTTGGGTTAAAATTGGCTGGAATCGTGTGTTAGAATAAAACAAAGTTCACGGGTTATTGAAACTACGTATTTTTTGTGGACGATTCTGGGATGATTTGGTGAGAGTTTTTTTGTGGTGCTGAGTTGGAATAAGCTTGTTTGGTCGTAACAGGGATGGCGATCTTGCTGGAATTGAGAAAATAGGGAAGTCGACGTGGTTTGAAGTAAAACAGCGCAAGAATATTTGGCCGAGACATATCCTCGAAATTATGAGTTATCTATAGGAAGTCGGCACGAGTTTGACAAGAACTCAGCGTGTTTGGACAAGAAAGAAGCGTGTTGGATTGGTTAAGCTGAAGAGTAACGCGTGCATGGATTAATCAGGGAAATTATTCCTGTGATATTGCATGAATGATAAAGAAAATATTCGGGAGTTATTACAAGAAAATTTGGGCCTTGTCAAGTATAAAAAGAGTTGTTGGGGTCTGCAGGAAGGGGACAGAGAGACTGGGAGAGAATAGAGGCTTAGAATCGAGAATTTCTGAAGTTCTTCCGCAGCTGCAAAACTCAAGAACACGAAGAACAAAGCCTGTCAGAAACATTCGCATAAACAGTTGCAGTTAACTACAGAAGCCTTGTATCGTTTATCATTCTAATGCGAGATACCTTCAGCCACTGTGCCATTAAGGAGCTAAACTGTTTGGATTCGGTCGCTAAAAACCTTTAGCGACTTCAGAACATTTGTAAAAAAAATTGATTATTTTGAATACAATGTTTAATCCAATTTTCTCCATATTTCGATTCATGAGTAGCTAAATTACTTTCTAGGGTTTTGGAGGAAGCTATTTTTGATATGTCCTATTAATTATTTTATTTCTTAGACAATAATTACTATATTATTTGTGTTATTCATGACTAATAATTTCTATTCTATAAATGCTTCATTTTAATTGTTCTGGACAGGTTTGAAACTGTTGATCTTTTATAAGCGAAGGAGGTTATATTTTTGTGTAGCGACGAAAGTGTCGCATAATTAATTATAGACGTTTTATCTTCCAAAACATGAGATTGAGTTCAATATGGTTTTGAGTATTTTATGAGTAATTGTTTGAGATAATAAATTGTTAATTTTACAAGCATTAGAAGTAGTGGAATCCAAAATCCTAGGCTTATCTCTCCTTGGTTAACATAAATTAATTAGTTTTTGAGTATTTTGTCTTATTGTCTTAAAACCCATCTTTTGAAAAGTCCGAGAATCGAAAAGAGGTAAGTAATAAAACCCAACTTTTATTTATTCTTTTAGATTTTATTTCCTTTTGTATATATTTCCTTTATTTTCTTTTATTTATTAAAAAAAAAACACGTGCACACACCAATTGCATTCTTCGTCTGTCACCGATTCTAGGAAAAAACGTGGTTTAGTAAGTTGAACCCTCTGGGCGTTATCACCCGAAACACCACAAACCTCAGCCTTGTACCTTTGACCAGTCTTTGACTGTAGGTATATTTTGCTATAGGTAACCCAAGCTTACCTGAGTTAGTGAACCCCAGCATTTGCATGTGCACGAATTTTGTTGCTGAACACTAGTATTCTTGCTTGTGTATGCACCGTTGGGTCCGTGTAGGACATAGACTTGAAGAGAACGACCTTTTTAATTTAAGTCCAACCCGTTACACAGATCTAGGTAATACTTCTATTTTTTCCGAAATGGGTGATGAGGGTGAAGTCCCGCCAACAAAAACTTTTTGGGACCGTTTGGACCCGTCTAGAGTAGTGCGTGACCCAGGGGTAGTTTTACCTTCCACTACTATAAAATTTGACATTAAACCTGGGACAATGGGCATGCTTCGTAAATTTCGAGGGATAGAAAATGAAAACCCATATACCCATATAAGAGACTTCAAGATAATTTGTGACACAATGAATTATCTGAACGTCACAAAAGATGTGCTTAGGTTGAGTTTGTTTCCTTTTTACTTAGAAGAGAGAGCCAATGAGTGGTATCACATTATTCCTTCTAAAACAATCACTACCTGGGATGGACTTGTAGAGGCCTTTGTTAAGAAGTTCTACCCACACCATAAGATTTCTACTGTTCGACAGTCTATCCAAACCTTTAAGAAAAAATTAGGTGAACACCTACACGATTATGTAGAAAGGTTTAATGAGTTGTTATACCAATGCCCACATCATGGCTTTGATAAAGCCCACATGGGCCAAATTTTATATGAGGGCCTAGATAGTGAAACCCGAATGCAGGTAGAAACAATAAGTGGTGGAGAATTTACCCATCAGGACCCATAGGTATGTTTTGACGAGTTTTTCGAGTTAGCTGATAAAACTAGACAATGGGATTCGATGAGGGAGCCCGAAATAACTAGGAACCCTATCCATAGGGTCAATAGAGTTGATAATGGGTCAGACATCCTTAGGCATCTAGAGACCTTAGAGATGAACCAAGGGTCCAACCAGACTATGAGTTGTAACAGTGAGCCCAGAACCTATCCATGTACCATTTATGGTGATCAAAGTCACATTGGACCTCACTATCCCCTGTTTTACCCTAGTGAAACTACCCATGACCAGGTTAGTGTCCTACATGGTGGTATGAACTCTAAATATGGGGGTCGACCCAAGTTTGACCCATACTCTAATACCAATAACCTTGGTTGGAGACATAACCAAAATTTACCGTGGTCTAAAGGTAACTATCAAGGTGGTCCATCTAGCAATCCACCACCAGGTTTTTCTAGGAACCAAGCTCAAGTCCAAGAACCGAGCCCAGTTGATAAAAAGGTGTCATCTCTAGAGGAAAGTATAAAACTCTTTATTGAGGGTAATGCCATAAACAATGCCCAGACTACCAAAAATATCAACCATTTAGGTCAGAAGTTGGATGACTTTGTCCTGACGAGTCAACGTTACCAACAGAACACTAGTCAAGCTATTACCAATTTAGAGACTCAAATAAGTCAACTGTCCAACAGGTTAAATGATAGGGAGAATGGGACATTTCCTAGCCAAATGACTCCAAATCTGAAAGGAGTTAACCAGGTTAATGGATCAGGTAGTTCTAACCACAATGAACACATCAAAACAGTTATCACCCTTAGGAGTGGTAAACTTTAGAGAACTCGGTAGAACCACCTAAGGACAAAAGTCCAGCTGAAAAAGAGACCGAGGTTGAACAAACTTCGTCTAAAGATCCTAATGGTCCTGAGAGTGCTAAGAGTCCAAGTGAGGAAAATATCCCTGAGAGAGTGTATATACCACCTGCACCATTTCCTCAGAGACTCGCTAAGAAAAAGCCTAGTACATATGTTGAAATCCTAGACATCTTCAAGCAAGTTAAGATCAACCTGCCCCTATTAGATGCAATTAAACATGTACCGGCTATGGCCAAGTTCCTAAAAGAAATGTGAACTGTCAAGAGAGACGCGAGTGTCCATAAAAAGTCATTTTTGACCCAACAAGTTAGTTCCATAATCTCACAAAAGTACCCAGTCAAATTTAAAGATCCTGGTTGTCCTACTGTTACATGTGTTATAGGTAGCCAAAATATAGAAAATGCTCTTTAAGATCTTGGTGCTAGTATGAATCTTTTACCATTCTCGTTATATGAACAACTTGGACTAGGTGAGATGAAACCAACTAGGATAACACTACAGTTAGCCGATAGGTCAGTCAAAATCCCATGTGCAATTATTGAAGACGTTTTGGTTCAGGTAGAAAACTTTATCTATCCTGTTGACTTTGTGATTTTAGACACTCAACCTGTCTCTAGTCAAGATATCAATATCCAAATCATCCCAGGTTGTCCGTTTCTAGCCACTGCAAATGTAGTCATACATTGTCAAACTGGCCTAGTATAATTTTCCTTTGGGAATCAGAAAATCTCAGTGAACGTTTTTAAGGCGTTACAAGCCCCACCAAACTCTGAACACTATGAGTCTATATGCATGATTGATTCTCTAGTTGAGAATAGTGTTAGTGATCCTTTAGAGGTGTGATTGCCCACTTTAGAGCCTACTATGACGAGGATACTCATTTTGAAGAAGTTAATGCGTTGTTAGACTCTGCGCCAGTAATGAATTATGGAAAATGGCAGTGTAAATCATAAACACTTCTGCCAACCATAGATAAATCCCTCCCATCATCAGTTAAGGCACCCACCCTTGAATTAAAGCCGCTACCAGATACACTGAAATATGTATTTCTTGGTAGTGAAAACACTCTTCCTGCCATAATTGCCTCTGACTTAGAGCCCGATCAGGAAAGTAGACTAGTTAGTGTTCTCCGAGAGCACAAGACTGCAATAGGGTGGACAATAGCATATTTGAAAGGAATTAGTCCTGCTGATTGTATGCACCACATATACCTAGAAGAAGGTGCCAAAACCTCAAAAGAAATGCAGAGACGTTTGAATCCTAATATGAAGGAAGTTGTTCGCACTGAGGTGCTCAAGTTATCAGATGCGGGTATCATATACCCCATCTCCGATAGTCAATGGGTCAGTCCTGTCCAGGTTGTCCCAAAGAAGTCTGGGATTACGGTAGTTGCGAATCAGAATAATGAATTGATCCCTACCCGTGTTACTACCGGATGGAGAGTTTGTATATACTATCGTAAGATGAACTCAGCAACTAGGAAAGACCACTTTCCTTTACCATTCATCGAAAATAAGTTAGAAAGATTAGTTGGCCACAACCATTATTGTTTCTTAGATGGATATTCTGGTTATAACCAAATCCCTATAGCACCGGAGGACCAAGAGAAGACAACCTTCACATGTTCATTTGGTACTGTTGCTTAAAGGCGTATGCCTTTTGAGTTGTGCAATGCACCCGCAACATTCCAACGTTGCATGCTAAGTATTTTTTCGGACATGGTTGAGCGATTTCTTGAGGTCTTTATGGCCGATTTTTCGGTTTTTGGATCCTCTTTCGATGAATGTTTGCACCACCTTACACTTGTTCTAGAACGTTGTAAATAAAAGAATTTAGTCCTTAATTGGGAAAAGTGTCATTTTATGGTTAAATCTGGAATAGTGTTAGGACATGTGGTGTCCTCTAAGGGAATAGAAGTTGATAAAGCCAAGGTTGACCTAATTTCAAAATTAAGACCACCTAAGAATGTAACAGATGTGTTTTGGGGTAAAAAATGATTCTGTTGGAAATGGTAAATTTGGGTGTGCCGCCGAGAAACGAATCTAAACCCTAAACAAATGCACTGCACGGGAGTACTTTAGATTCGAGAGATCAATCTATACAATTCTTTCCTAAACCAAGAAATGGCCGTTCCAGTCTTGCTTCGATCACAAAATGAAGGAGAAGGGTTGATCTTAGGGAGGGAAGCGAAGAAGGTGTTGAGATCAGAATGGTTAACTCTGAAGGTGTGGATGTTTATGACTTGTATCAGAATTTGGAACTTGCTTACAGAATGTAAGCTATAAGTTCTTGGTGTTTTCTGGATACTTGTGTTGATAACACTTGTTGGTTGAAATAGGTTGAAAAACCTATTTATACAAGTCATAGTTGAACGCACCCTGATCTCTTAGGAAGTGGAAGCAGTTGAGTGATGGAGAATCTATTTCTTTGCAGAACGATGGCACATTAAATACAGGGTTTCACAATTTTATCCCTGAACTAAAAACCACCATTAACAAGATGTTAGATCTTTCCTTGGCCATGCTGGATTTTATCGTCATTTCATGAAAGACTTTAGCAAGATTGCTTTACCCCTGTCGAACCTACTTGATAAAGATACTTCCTTTGTGTTTGATGAAGCCTGTGTTGTAGCTTTTGAGAAGCTATAATCATTATTGACTTCTGCCCCTATCATCCAACCACCCAATTGGAACCTCCCATTTGAACTCATGTGTGCTGAGAAAGAAATTTTAGCCATCGTTTTTTCTTTGGAGAAATTTAGATCATATCTCCTAGGGTCTAAGGTCATAGTCTATTCTGATCATGTCGCACTCAAATATCTCCTTTCAAAGAAGGACTCAAAACCTCGGCTGATTAGATGGGTATTATTATTTCAAGAATTTACCCTAGATATTCGTGATAAGAAAGGGTCTGAAAATGTAGTAGCTGACCATTTATCCCGCATCCTTGATGAGACTAGAGATGATGATAAACCGATCCTTGACATGTTCCCCGACGAACAATTATTTTCTATCTCTTTGTTACCCTGGTTTGCTGACATTTTCAATTATTTGGTAACTGGTCAAATGCCCGACCATTGGTCTAAACATGATAGAGCTAAATTCTTGTCTGAGGTTAAATACTTTTTCTGTGATGATCCGTACTTATTCAAATACTGCCCTGATCAGATCATCCATCGTTGTATTCCTGAAAACGAAATCTACAGTGTCTTGAATTTTTGTCATTCTGGAGCTTGTAGGTGTCACTTTAGTTCTAAGAAAACAACTGCAAAGGTTTTACAATCTGGTCTTTATTGGCCAATACTGTTTAAGGACTCCCACCTATTTTGTCAAAGTTGTGAGAGATGTCAGAAGTTAGGAAAGTTGACCCGACGAAATATGATGTCACTTAGTCCTATACTAATAATATAAATATTTTATGTGTGGGGTATAGATTTTATGGGCCCTTTTGTCAATTCCTATGGAAACTTTTGTTAGAGCACTGCTCGGTCAAACTCACAAGCGTTGCTATCTCAAGCTTGTTTGTCAATGTTAGTAATCAAAACTATAAGTCTTGATTTCTAGTCTACTTATAGTAATGTCTCGGACTAGGATAGATTGTGTAGTTGAGCATTAGACTTCATGGCGTTCATTAATTGAAGACGAAGAACTACTAAGGAGAGCTTGGAACTTCATCAACAAAAGGTATGTGGAGACTAAAACTCATCTATGACTTGGAAAGTTTATTTCTACTCTATCTCTTATATTGAGACAAAAGTCGTTTTACTATATAGTATTCGATTATGCACATTTGAGATTTCGAGTTGAGTTTAACTCGCTTACATATTTCTCGAAATATGTGTTGGTAAGCTTTCGCTTCAACCAAGTTCATCTTTTATTCTTGACGAAAGTCAAAAGATGATCATGTGAAAATCACCGAGTAACATCTTACATGGTTTGTATAATACAATCATTTGGTGTAGACTTGGAATGTTTTGTAATGATTATTTCAATAACTTGAAAATTGCTTTGATGCTAATAGTTCGTGAAAACAGCTATTGTCATCCTCTAAGATTTTTTCAATGATTGAAATAGAGTTTAGAACACTTAACCATCATTGGATTATGAACATAGTATGCATGCTTGCATATCTGTGATCCATGACCGGAACTATAGTATGCATACCCGTATGTGTACCTGTTAGTTGTGAAATTCCGGGAGCCTAAGTACACATACCCGTACGCTTACTGGCGAAGGGTTTTGGTCCGAGAATTTCTGCTGTGTTTGGAAGTATGCGTACCCGTTTGCATACCGGCGAACCCAAACTCAGTCCGTCTACTTTAAGTATGCGGACCCGTTTGCATACTTGAGTGGTTAAATTTCTAAAATCGGTTTGTTCATGAACTAATACATTTATATAATAAGGAATGCATTCTATGCAAACCGTGGCTATAATCTTCATGAATTGATTCGAGTGAATCAAACCGATTGTTCTCCAATTGTGTTCTTGTATACTTCTATGAGAATATAACAATTGAACAACTCTATAACTAGTTTCATTTGAGTCATTTTAATTAGTTGTGGTTAAGATGAATAAGGTTGATATGAGAGTGTTCATATAGCTAACTTCGGTTAACTACTGTTGAGCCAACCTAGTGTACACGTTTAGGTACGGTTACTCAAACCTAAATGAAGGTACATTTTATTTATGCATAACAAGCTAAGTTCGATCTAACGGTTGAAAGATATTAGCTTGAATCTAATCAGGTTTTCATCTAACAGTGAATATTGAATGCTTTGTTACCAAGGTAACTTAGATTGCAAACCCTAATTTGAAAACTATATAAGGGAAAACTCTAGCAACTGGGAAACCTAATCCCTACACCTCCTGTGTGATACTAGTTGCGGCTAGAGTCGATTCTCCTTTATCCTTAGGTTTTTCACGAAACCATGTAGGTTAATGACTTGAAGACTTCATTGGGACTGTGAAGCCAGACCCAACTATTTTCTCTATAGTTGCGTGTTCTGATCTTACTTTTACTATCGTGATTGAGTATTATCTTTGCTAAGATTTGCTTGAGATTTATCTCTGATAGGTAAGATTAAAAGAAGTCACAAACATCTTCGTCTCAGCGTTTGTGATTCCACAATATCTTGTTTCCCTTTCATACGATTAAGATTATTGTGAGGTGATTGATAATACTAGGCTGTTCTTCGGGAATATAAGTCTGGTTTATCAATTGGTTCCTGTGCACCTTGATTTATCAAAAAAACAGAACAAAACTCATAGGTATTTCTGTGGGGATACAGATTTATCTATTCCAATATACTTTTATGTGTGAGACAGATTTGTTTATCAAGTCTTCGACTTTGGGTCGTAGCAACTCTTGGTTGTGGGTGAGATCAGCTAAGGGAATCAAGTACATAGAATCCTGCCGGGGTTCAGAGACGTAAGGAGCGCAACTGTACCTTGATCAGTGTGAGATTGATTAGGGATCAACTACATTCCAGTCAGAAGTTCATCGGTAGTATGCTAGTGTCTATAGCGGCTTAATACAGTGTGGTGTTCAAAGATGGACTAGCTCCCGGGGGTTTTCTGCATTTGCGGTTTCCTCGTTAACAAAATTTATGGCGTCTGTGTTATTTCTTTTCTGCATTATATTTTGTTATATAATAGAAATATCACAGGTTGTGCGTTAAGATCAATCAGTTCTTGAATTCGACCTTTGGGTTGTTGATTGAATTGATTGACACTTTGATGTTGGTTTGTGATACCGTCCAAGTTATTTCTCTTATTCAATCGGGCTCGCAAATTCCTATTTGTTTGATTGCAGATTGAATTGAGAAATTGAGATATAACTCTTTGATATACTTTTCTATAGATTGAGTCTGAATGTCTAGTTGATTCTCTTGAAAGTATATTGGAGTTTGTCTATTCAGATTGCCGAACGAAATATTGGGTATGGTTGTTGTACCCCCGCTTTTTCAATTGGTATCAGAGCAGGCAAACACATTTAAGACCTCATAAGTCTGTGTTTGTAGCGATCTGAATATGAACAAAAGTGCTATCTCTATAAACGTACCACCAGTCTTCGATGGCTCAAATTACTTATGGTGGAAAATTGCTATGCGTGCCTTTCTTCAAGCGCGTGATTTTCAATCATGGGTTTATGTTGTTAATGGCTATGATCCTCCGGAAGTTACAGAAGGCGATGTAACAGTTCCAATGGATATTGGTAAATATGATGCTGTCGAGATTCTTGCTGCAAAGCAAAATTCTGACGGATTAAATGCCATCATCCATGCCATTACCCCAGAGCTCCAGCATCATGTGACTACTTGCACAAAGTCTAAAGATGCTTGGGATGTCTTAGAAACCGTGTTTGAAGGAAATACCTGTGAAAAAGAAGTTAGGCTTCAAAACCTAAATTCTGAATGGGAAAACCTTCGTATGGCAGATGAAGTGTGATACCCACTGTTTTGATCTGGATTTTCGATCTCGAAATATGGCCCATAAAGTGTAAATTTTGTAGAGATCCAATATTTAGCCCTTATAATTTATAGGGTTGGTGTCTATAAATGAGTAAGCTTAATTACCATAGAGACTAAATGCATGCAAATGTAAATTTAAAGGCATACGTTAGTAAATATATATAATATTAATGCATTGATTTCGTATTGTTTCTGAAATGAGAAGGGACAGTCGGTTAGGGTAACGTTTTGTTTGGGGGAAAGATGATCATTTTTATTTCGGAAATTTATTAAAAAAAATTACTATTTCCTTATTCTCCATTAGTCCATAAATACGTTATGGAGGACTAACAGGTAAGTGGGTCAATATGCTTAATTGCCGAAAATCAGCTTTGTTTTACTGGTTGCATGGTATTAATTAACTCTTTCTGTATATAAAATCCTGTGAGAGAGAGGGGACGGGAGTTTTGGGGGAGAAATGGGGGATGCAGTAGGTCCTTGTTCTTTATTCTTTCTTTTTTTTTGTCTTATGTGTTTATTTTTGATACTGCTAGGAGAGGCTAGCCGTCATTTTTTTTGGCTTCCTCCAGTTTGTTTGCTTTTCACTTTCAAAGGGTAAACATTATTGGATTGGTTTGGGAAGAATTAGCATTGGTAGTTATCCTTCTTTAAACGCCTAGGGGGTGGTTGGCTCCGGTGAGGTAAGAGAAACTATATTTTTATTTAAGTTGTCATTGTTCTTTTTGGATACCGAGTCACAGATGCTTTTAAGTCGAAATATAGAAACGTTGATTGATAGCGTATTTGTATAATTCTCGTAGTAAATCACGATTATGAGTGTTTGGCAAGTGCAATTAATTGTATAGATATATAATGGTTATTGGTATGATAAAATGTATAAGCGGTGCCCGTACTGAGGATATACGGATAGGTGGGGCACGATCCAAGGATACCCGTGTAAAGGTTGATGGTGGTACTCGTGCCGAGAATACACGGATAGGTGGGGCACGACCCAAGGATACTCGTGCAAAGGTTGATGGCGGCGCCCGTGCCAAGGATACACGGATAGGCGGGACACGAACCGAGGATACCCGTGCATTTAAGAAGATTGGAGGGATTTCTTGGAAAGGAATGAAGGCTGTTGCAAGGATTCTGGGGATGAATTACGTCATGCTTGATCCTTTACTGGGTACGTAGGAAGCCGCTTTGCGGTTCAGCATTTGCACCAAAAAGGAAAGTATTTAGTTGATTTTATATTGTTCAAGTGAGCATCAAAATGATAGTTAATTATTGTTGTACTATGGATAAATTTTTTTGAAGTTAAATAAATGGAAAAATGTTAGTTTTTGCTCGCTCCAATTCGTAATGCCAGGAGTTCGGATTTCAAAATGGGTTTGACCCTAATCTGGAACTCGGGGTGTTACATGAAAATTCATTTGATGAGTTTAATCACAAAGTGTCTGAAATTGTTAATGCATCTTTTGCGTTGGGTAAGACTATTTCTGAAAAGGACATTGTGATGAAAATTCTCAGATCGTTGCCATCCAGATACGATTCTAAGAAGCATGTCATCGTTGAGGGAAATAACCTTGCAACTCTTTCCAGAAATACTCTGGTTGGGAAGTTAAAGATCTTTGATCATGAGCATACATCCAAATCCGGAAAGGATGTTGCTTTCAAAGCACAAAAGAACACTAAATTACTTGACAAAAGTAAAAGTGTTTGCATCTCTGAAGATGATCTTTCTAAGGATGATTCATCAGATAAAGATCTTGACAAGTCAGTCTCTTTGATCACAAGACAGTTTAGAGATCTTCTATTGAAGAGAAGTAAATGGTTATCGAGAGATAAACCTAAGTCATCAGTTAAACCTCATAATCGTGTTCCTCCTAAAAATAGGGATATTGACGAAACTGATGACGAAGATATGCCACAGTGCTTTAAGTGTAAAGGATTTGGTCATTTTGCAAATGAGTGTCCGAATCGCAGAAAATACATTGGGAACAAAGGTCTTGCTGCAACTCTTGATGAAATGTCTGATCACTATGATTCTAATGAGGACAAAAAATCAAGTGTTGCACTTCTTTGTGAAAATATTGATTTTGATAATTGTAGCAATACATACATCAATCTTGATATTCTTTCATAAGAAACCTCAACTGTTCTGGAAGAAAAAATTGATTTATCTGTTTCTGCTGGAAACTCTCTGTCTGATTTTTCAGGTTCCACTATGTGTCTAGCTGTTTACACATCACTGGCATCTGAACCATCTTCCATGTTGACATGTTCTTATTGTTCTCTCAAAGGTCATGAACTCTCAAAGTGTTTCAAGTACAAACACAAAATAAGATACGTCAACAAACTTCAACGAAGAGAAAATCGATTAGCAAACAAGCTCAAACTTGTTCAAAAATCACCTGAGGTATGTAATCTCATCTCATCTTCGAAGAAGTTAGTTTCCAAAGAAAAGACTATACCACGAGAGAAAAGTGCAGTCTAAAATGTCTGAGAAACAGGGTTCCATGAATTCTTTTCAAAGAGGTTATGGTGGACATATTATTGTTCACCTCAGCACAACTTGATTGTGTTGATTGGTGCATCTTGTCTCACGTGCCTGTTCAAAAGAGACAAGATTGTGCACACCTCAGGCTTTGGGAAAAGAGAATTGTTTTAGTCTTTTTTTTTTCTTCTTTTTGGTATTACTGTGTCTTTGCCAATTTTGAATTCTCCCAGTTTTCATATCTAATTGATATTGGAAGGGACTTCCCTGTTTAGTCAATAAAAGAGTGTTATTCTCGACAATTCTACCTTCTTTAGGGTTAAGAGTTGTGCGTGCGTGAACTTGTGTGTTTAAAGGTTTCGTAACCCTACATTCCTTTTTCCTTCTCTTGAAACTCTTTTTATCATAAAACTGCTTGTTGAGGTTATCTTGTGATTTCCTCTCACAATCCCGTACGTATATGGACACTCCAAGCATTATGTCTTTTGATGGAAAAGATGTTAATATGATTGTTAAGCCATCAATCATGAAGGAAAAAGATAAATCTCTGTTAACTCCAACTTTAAAAAGAAAAAGAAGGAATGTGAGGAAGCCAAGAGCTGTTCCTTCAAATTCTCAGAAGTTTTCTGATGTTCTTGAAGAGTTGAAGAAAACAAGGAAGGAGATTCAGCAAATAAAGGCTATTGTGTTGAGAACTCTTGAAATTCAGAAGGCCCTGGTTCGGCATCACTCTAGAAGGTTTGTTGGAATTGACTCCTTTCTTCATGAACCCTATGTTCCCATGGCTGTTGACGACAAGGAGTTCGGGGACGATAAATAATTTTCCATAGGTCTCAATGTCTAGGAAACTTCTTATGAGAATTTATTCTTGTGTTTTTAGGAAGGATAACTAGGGTTTGGAATAACAATTATTGTGAGTACACATAGATATTGCCAACGTTTTTCATCTTGCAATGTTTTTAGATTTATTTGTTTAAATTCTAAGTTATTTGGAAGATGATTTTTGTAGTATTAATCTTTATGGTTTTATATATTGCAAATTGTTATGGGATATGTTGTTTACGTCCGTGAACCTTGACTGTCCCATATTTGCTCTAAAGTTAACTCTATTATATGTCGGTATGAAAATATTGATAAAAGATAGAATAAACTTTTGACTACAAAAGTTAAGCCTATTATGTCATTATGCAAATATTGATGGAAGATAGGATGAACTTTTGTTTACAAAGATTAAGTCTATTATATGTCATTGTGCAAATAGTGATGAAAAATAGAATGAATCTTTGATTATTCCGCATTATTGGTCTTTCCCTAATCCACATCTTTGTGTAAGTACTGTGTTGCTCCGTAAGTTCTCTTATGTTGAGCATGGCCAATTGAATTGATCATTTTCCTAGTGGTTAATTCAATTGATATTTTTGGATACAAATTCATGTTTCATGTGATTTGTTAATATCCAAAGAAATCCTTCTTTTCTTGTAAAAGTAAGGTCGCTCTTGTTGTTCTTTCGGGAATGAAATTTTATGAGGAGAGTTCTTAATTGAACTTGTGCTTAATTGCCAAATCTTTGTGGGGAGTGCGGCTATGGAATATTGTAGGAGTTTTCTTGTATCTTTATAAACTCCTTGATGAATACACTAAGTTTCGACTATGTGAAATCATCGAAACAAGTTGATATGTTGTTCTCTTTTGGTCATGAAGTATCTCTATGAAAATTTCATGAGGATCCCACTAGTTTTCGTACCTTTGCCAATTTATATTGACAAAAAGTGGGAGAATTAATGTGTAGTTCACACTACAAATACATATGGTTTACGGATCATTATGTAAGGGGGAGTGGTTTTCATTGTGAGATGAAGTATTGACTAAGGGGGAGTGATACAAATCACCATAGTATTGTTGTCAAAGTTGTGATACAATTGGACTTTGATGCTGTGTAATAGTACTATGACACGGTATAACAATGATTGAGAGCAACTGTTTTCTCATTGTTATAGCTACGGATCTTCAACAACTATGATGCTGAGTTGAACACATTTAGAATCATTGGAGTACTTGGAAGTGATGAAGATTTCAAGTAATGTTGAAGAACCAAGGAGATCAAGCATTTGGATGAGAAGCTACAAAGTTTATTTATTTTGTAATCCATATATATTGATAGTTTTGTCACTAAAATTGACAAAGGGGGAGATTGTTAGAGAACTGCTCGGTCAAACTCGCCAGCGTTGCTATCTCAAGCTTGTTTGTCAATGTTAGTGATCAAAACTATAAGTCTTGATTTCTAGTCTACTTATAGTAATGTCTCGGACTAAGATAGATTGTGTAGTTGAGCATTAGATTTCACGGCGTTCATCAATTTAAGATGAAGAACTACTAAGGAGAGCTTGTGGTACTTCATCACCAAAAGGTATGTGGAGACTAAAACTCATCTATCACTTGTAAAGTCTATTGCTACTCTATCTCCTATATTGAGACAAAACTCGTATTACTATATAATATTCGATTATGTACATTTGAGATTTCGAGCTTAGTTTAACTCGCTTACATATTTCTCGAAATATGTATTGGTAAGCTTTCGCTTAAACCAAGTTCATCTTATATTCTTGACGAAAGTCAAAAGATGATCATGTGAAAATCGCCGAGTAACATCTTACATGGTTTGTGTAATACAATCATTTGGTGTAGACTTGGAATGTTTCGTAATGATTATTTCAATAACTTGAAAATTGCTTTGATGCTAATAGTGCGTGAAAACAGCTATTGTCATCCTCTAAGAATGTTTCAAGGATTGAAATAGAGTTTAGAACACTTAACCATCATTGGAATATGAACATAGTATGTGTGCTTGCATATATGTGATCCATGACCGGAACTATAGTATGCATACCCGTATGCGTACCTGTTAGTTGTGAAATTCCAGGAGCCTAAGTACACATACCCGTACGCGTACTGGAGAAAAGTTTGGGTACGGGAATTTATGCTGTGTTTGGATGTATGCGTACCCATTTGCATACTGGCTAACCCAAACTCAGTCCGGCTACCTTAAGTATGTTAAAGTTCTAAAATCGGTTTATTCATGAACTAATACATTTATATAATGAACTAATACTTTTATTCATGAACTAATACTTTAACTATTCAAACCGTGGCTATAATGTTCACGAATTGATTCGAGTGAATCAAACCGATTTTTCTTCAATTGTGTTCTTGTATACTTCTATGAGAATATAGCAATTGAAGAACTCTATAACTAGTTTCATTTGAGTCATTTGAACTAGTTGTGGTTAAGATGAATAAGGTTGATATGAGAGTGTTCATATAGCTAACTTCTGTTTACTACTGTTGAGCCAACCTAGTGTACACGTTTAGGTACAGTTATTCAAACTTAAATGAAGGTACATTTCATTTGTGTATAACAAGCTAAGTTCGATCTAACGGTTGGAAGATATTAGCTTGAATCTAATCAGGTTTTCATCTAACGGTGAATATTGAATGCTTTGTTACCAAGGTAACTTAGATTGCAAACCCTGATTTGAAAACTATATAAGGGAGAACTCTAGCAACTGGGAAACCTAATCCCCGCACCTCCTGTGTGATACTAGTTGCGACTAGAGTCGATTCTCCTTTAACCTTAGGTTTTTCACGAAACCATGTAGGTTAACGACTTGAATACTTCATTGGGATTGTGAAGCCAGACCCAGCTATTTTCTCTGTAGTTGCGTGTTCTGATCTTAGTTTTACTATCGTGATTGAGTATTATCTTTACTTGAAATTTATCTCCGATAGGTAAGATTAAAAGAAGTCACAAACATCTTCGTCTCATCGTTTGAGATTCCACAATATCTTGTTTCGCTTCCATACAATTAAGATTATTGTGAGGTGATTGATAATACTAGGCTATTCTTCGGTAATATAAGTCCGATTTATCAATTGGTTCTTGTGCACCTTTATTTATCAAAAGACGGAACAAAACTCGTAGGTATTTCTATGGGAGACAGATTTATCTATTCCAATAGACTTTTCTGTGTAAGACAAATTTTTTTATCAAGTCTTCGACTTTAGGTCGTAGCAACTCCTTGTTGTGGGTGAGATCAGCTAAGGGAATCAAGTGCGTAGAATCCTACCGGGGTTCAGAGATGTAAGGTGCGCAACTGTACCTTGATCAGTGTGAGATTGATTAGGGCTCAACTACCTTCCAGTCCGAAGTTCATTGGTAGTAGGCTAGTGTCTGTAGCGGCTTAATACAGTATGGTGTTCAAAGCTGGACTAGGTCCCGGGGGTTTTCTGCATTTGCGGTTTCCTCGTTAACAAAATTTCTGGTGTCTATGTTATTTCCTTTCCGCATTATATTTTGTTATATAATAGAAATTTCACAGGTTATGCATTAAGATCAATCAGTTCTTGAATCCGACCTATGGGTTGTTGATTGAATTGATTGACACTTGGATATTGGTTTGTGATACTGTCCAAGTTATTTCTTTTATTCAATCGGTCTCGCAAATTCCTATTTGTTTGATTGCAGATTGAATTGAGAAATTGAGATATAACTCTTTGATATACTTTTCTATAGATTGAGTCTGAATGTCTAGTTGATTCTCTTGAAAGTATATTGGAGTTTGTCTATTCAGATATTCGAACGAAATATTGGGTGTGGTTGTTGTACCCCCGCTTTTTCAACTTTTACATCTTATTAGCTGTTGACTATGTGTCTAAGTGGGTAGAAGCAATAGCTACCAAGACAAACGATCGCCACATTGTGATCAGGTTTGTTAGAGACAATATTTTCTCTCGATTTGGTATGCCTAGAGCAATCATTAGTGATGGAGGTTCCCATTTTTGTAATCGGTCTTTTGAGACGCTCATGAAGAAATACTCAATTACCCATAAGGTTTCTACACCTTACCACCCACAAACTTGTGGCCAAGTAGAAGTGTCTAATAGGCAAATCAAACAGATTTTAGAAAAGGCCGTAAACCCTACCCGAAAGGATTGGTCTTTGCGCTTAGTAGAAGCTTTATGGGCTTACCGGACCGCTTTTAAGACTCCACTTGGGATGTCTCCGTACATACTTGTCTTCGGTAAAGCCTGCCACTTGCCTGTAGAATTAGAACACCGAGCTTATTGGGTCGTTAAACAGCTAAACTTTGACCTATCTACTGCTGGTGATAACCGTAGACTGCAACTCAATGAGTTAGAAGAAATTCATAATGATTCTTACCAGAGTGCAAAAATTTACAAGGAGAAAACAAAAATATTTCATGATAAATCGATTATTCGAAAGACATTTGAACCAGGTCAAAAAAGGTCTCCTTTACAATTCTCGTCTACATCTCTTCCCTGGTAAATTGAGGTCTCGGTGGACCGGACCATACTTTGTCAAAATTGTTTTTCCGCATGGTGCAGTTGAAGTTAAAAATCTTAAGACCGGAGAAACTTTCAAGGTTAACGGTCAACAGTTGAAACCATTCTTGGAGTTACCCAGTCATGCAATAGAAGAATCAGAGCTGATAGATCCTATCTACCAGGATTAATTTTAACGGGTAACAACGTCTGGCTGAAGACACTAAACTTAGCGCTCTATGGGAGGCAACCCATACTCTTGTTGTACATTAGTGGAATTTTTCTTTCTTGTTTTCCATGGAAGGATTGCTACGCTTCATCCAGGTACTATCTTTCCGATCTCTTTACTGATTCCTCATGTTACTTCACTTTTGGGTACTGTGCTTTCATTAGAAACATTGAGGACAATGTTAGATTTAAGTGTGGGGGAGTGGTTAACTTTTTGCATACTATGACCAGCTGTTGAGCGGGTCTATTATATTTTCTTGCATGTTATGATCAGCTGTTGAGCGGGTCTATGGCATGGCATTTTCGTTCACGTAAAAATAAAATAAAAAATGATCAGCTATTGAGCGGGTCTAAAATAAAAATAAAAAATTATTACGGCATGACCAGCTATTGAGCGGGTCTTTCTGATTATCTGTCTCGCTGTTTAGCAGACATTACTCTACCATTGTTTAGTGGATTCATCTCGCTGTTTAGTAGACATTACTCTACCACTGTTTAGTAGATTCATCTAGCTGTTTAGCAGACATCTCCATATCCAGTTGTTGAGCGGATATATTTTCTGTTTTGCTCGAGGACTAGCAAAATGCAGGTGTGGGGGAATTTGATAAGCACGTAAGTGCGGTGCTTTTTCACCCATAATTACATTACTTAGGGCGCATTTTATTGCTAATAAACTTGTTTTAAGTCTTTTCAAAGAAATAAGTTCTTATGGAGAAATCGGCTCGAAAAGTGGTATTTGGACCCCAAAAAAGTACTAAAGGCACCCCAACTTTGCATAAGGGTACCCCCAGAAATGTGTTAAAGGCACCCTGAGGAGTTGATAAAGGCAACCAGGAGTTTTCACTATTTACAGCCCAAAATTACTTTTTGTACCCCACAAATTACTATTCGCAGCCTAGGAATTGCTATTTATACCCCCAAATTGCTAAAGGGACACCAGAACTGGATAAGGGGAGGTCATCTTCAACCTTTTGAATTTTTGAAATTTGGCGGGAAAATTTGTTTTAAAGGAACAAAATTAGGGTTGGTGATTTGGGTGTGTTACAATGAGATTCAATCGCTGAAACTTTTTGGATGAGTCTGTTAAGGCTTAACAGGGTTGATATGATAAATGGAATTGGTCAAACTGGGCTGGTTTGCACTGGATTTTTGATTTGAAGCATAACTGTTTTGGCGGGAAAAGGTGCAGGTTATGAACAGAACTATGGTTCGAATTATGAAGGTTTTCTGAAGAGACTAAAGAGCTGAGATTAATTGGGTTCGTTAATCATAACCTAACAGGGCTGGTAATGGGTTTTGTTTGGGTTAAAATTGGATGGAATCGTGTGTTAGAAGAAAACAGAGTTCACGGGTTATTGAAACTGCGTATTTTCTGTGGAAGATTCTGGGATGATTTGGTAAGAGTTTTTCGTGGTGCTGAGTGGGAATAAGCCTGTTTGGTCGTAATAGGGATGGCGATCTTGCTTGAATTGAGAAAATTGGGAAGTCGACGTGGTTTGAAGTAAAACAGGGCAAGAATTTTTTGCCGAGAGATATCCTCGGAATTATGAGTTATCTATAGGAAGTTGGCACGAGTTTGACAAGAACTCAACGTATTTGGACAAGAAAGAAACGTGTTGGATTGGTTGAGCTGAAGAGTAACGCGTGCTGGTATTAATCAGGGAAATTATTCCCGTGATATTGCATGAAAGATAAAGAAGATATTCGGGAGTTATTACAAGAATATTTGGGCCTTGTTGAGTATAAAAAGATTTGTTGAGGTCTGCAGGAAGGGTACGGAGAGACTGGGAGAAAATAGAGGCTTAGATCGAGAATTTCTGAAGTTCTTCTGCTGCTGCAAAACTCAAGAACACGAAGAACAAAGCCTGTCAGAAATAGTCGCATAAACAGTTACAGTTAACTACAGAAGTCTTGTATCGTTTATCATTCTACTGCGAGATACCTTCAGCCACTGTGCCATTAAGGAGATGAACTATATGGATTCGGTGGCTAAAAACCTTTAGCGATTGCAGAACATTTGTAAGAATTTTTGATTATTTTGAATATAATGTTTGATCCAATTTTCTTATGCACTATTAATTGTTTTATTTCTTAGACAATAATTACTCTATTATTTGTTCTATTCATGACTAATAATTTCTCTTCTATAAATGCTTCATTTTAATTGTTCTGGACAGTTTTGAAACTGTTGATCTTTCATAAGCGAAGTAGGTTATATTTTTGTGTAATGACGAAAATGTCGCATAATTAATTATAAACGTTTTATCTTCCAAAACATGAGATTGGGTTCAATATGGTTTTTAGTATTTTATGAGTAATTGTTTGAGATAATAAATTTTTAATTTTACAAGCATCAGAAGTAGTGGAATCCAAAACCCTAGGCTTATCTCTCCTTGGTTAACATAAATTAATTAGTTTTTGAGTATTTTGTCTTATAATCTTAAAACCCATCTTTTGAAAAGTCCGAGAATCGAACCTTCCACTTACCACTTGTAAAACTGCATCACCTACCATATAGACCTCAACTTGATAACAATCGGAAGTTCTCATTCTTAGAAATTGCTACCCAAATTTTAATCGTCAATACTGTAGTGGTAATAGAACCCATATCTGGCGTCAAGCAAGTTAGCTTCCATTACAAAATGGCATTATAGTAATCATGTTTTTTTACACTCACCAGGTAATAGGTTCCAAATAAAAAATTAGCATCTTCATCGATACCAGATGTACTATTGGAATTACATATCCAAACCATACCACTACAAAATATAAAACACAAAATTTATCAGTGGTCATATATTTAAAGACATGACTACTTGCATCTCACCATGTTCTGATGGATTCCAAGATGCTATCTATCAAGCTAATTGGAGTATTGTAAGTAATGATGTGATGGAAGTTGTTCAGATATTTTTGAGTCTGAATATTTTTGTCCTAATGTATTCCAAGATGTTCCTCATGCCTAGAGAATTCAACAATTAAAACTAATCTATCTTTGATTCCTAAAAATGATGAGGATAATTCTTATGTTGACTTCGGACCTATAGGTTTGTGTAATACAACCTATAAAATCATATCCAAGGTTTTATCTAATAGGATAAATACATACCTTAAGCACTTTGTTTTTGCTTTTCAAGCTGCTTTTGTACCTGTCAAAAGCCATTCATGACAATATATTGTTTCTCATAAAATGATTCACACTATGAATCATATAGAAGGTTATAGTGGTACTATGGCTTTGAGCCCAGCCTTTCTAAAGATTTTAATATGATAGAATGGTCTTTTTTGTCAGGAATTCTTAGGAAATTTTGATGGAAAATTTTACAAGTTCATGGAATAATGTATCTATATCAATTCTTCTGAATGAGTCTCATTATGATGATTATATGCCTAATAGGGTTATTAGGCAACGGGGCCCCTGTCCCCTTACTTATATATTCATATGAGCAATAAAGTTTCCTTCTAGACTTTTATTAAAATATGAATCTAACCATGTGATTTCTGGTGTAAAAGTAGCTAGAAAATTCCCCTCAATTACTCACTTTATATTTGTAGATGACATTTTTATTTTCACTAAGGCGGACACATCACAAGTATTTTGGATAAAATGAATCAATGTGGAAGATACTCATGTCAGATTCTTAACTTTAGAAAATCAAGTATATGTTTCAGTAATAATCTAAGACTTGGTGCTAAATATGATCTTGCTAAAGATCTCAATATGACTGAATAAAAAATTCCAACAAATATCCAGCAGTTACTTTGTTTCTTGGTATAAACAAAAATGAAGTTTTTAAACATATCATCCAATCTTATGATGCCATATGAATAAACTGGAAAGGAAAATCTATGAATCGGGCAGGTAAATCCATTATGATAAAGCATGTCCTTAATGCTCTTCCAACTCATTAGCTTTAAGGTTTCTTAAAATATGATCTCTCATATGGACTCCATTCAAAGGAAATTCTGGTGAGAGGATAATAATAACAAAGGAATAAAATTTATAGGATACTGTCATTTTAGCATCCATAAGGCTCTGAGTAATTTGTGTTTTAGGAATTTAAAATATTTTAATTCAGCCTTTCTTACTAAACTTGCTTGTAATGCTCTCTGGATTCAAGTGATTAAAGATAAATACTCAGAAAAAAAGGTAATTTCTTTATATAGACAAACTTAAGGAGGAGTGTTCTTGGCTTTGGAGAAGTGTGTAGTCTGGTTTAGAGATTGTTAAACAATGCTCCATATGGCAGTAAGATGTGGTACCAAAATTAGCATATGGATAGATTGTAGGGCTATAGCTTATGATAGCTTGCATGTGTTACAAATTCTATGGTACCAAATGTTAGGATCCATCACCAAAATTAGAGTATCCTAATACTGAAGATATATAAATTGATCGTTTGATTTACAATCAGCCACCAAAATAAGCAAAGCTTAGTAATATTGATTTAATTCCATATCCCAAAACCCCAGAACAAACCATGACTATATATAGTACATAGCTTGAGTCCTAAGAGCGTCCACAGTCATGAACCAAATTTGTGGACTATGCTCAAATTGGTGTGTGAAGTAATCATAGTGGAGAGGAGTAAACCCATATGTGGTTTGGTTTTTTAGGGTTTGAGACGAAAAGTAGTCTGAAACCCTGACTAAAACCAAATATACTCGAGCGTAGGTATAACGAGAGTTTTAGATTAGGCGTGAGTATAATGAGTGTCTAGGACTAAGCATATATTAAATTACCGCTTGAATGTTGAGTGTAGGTATAATATGCGCCTAACCATCAAGCGTAAGTATAATATGCGCCTAATCAACTACAATAACCATTAGACGTAAGTATAACATGCACCTGAACACCAAGCGCAAGAATCATGCGTGCCCAACACTGAACGCAAGTATAATGTGCACCGACTAAATTTAGTCTTTTCCCCCTTGCGTTTTAGGTCTAAATATACCAGATTTTTTAAAGATTTACTATGGTATTTGCTCCGTCTCATGATTGTGGACGCTCTAAGAAATATATATTAATTCCTAAAAATAATTAGACTCTCCTAATTGGTGTTGGTATCCCAACTTCCCTAGACCCTTGAGACACAATTTTGTCCCCAAGTTAGATCATAAGACTGAAATAAAATATTAATAAACATAGAGAAATCTATAATACCAACAGAAGTGGTTTTTAGCTACCGACGGCCAGATAACATTTGAGAGACAAACGGATGATCCAACCATCCCAGTCTCATCCTAGCAATAGACATCTGACGGTCGTCGTGTTTTTAACCTCTTTTATTATGAATTTAATAATTAGTGGGTTTGTAATCTCTTTCATTATAACTTTAATTTAATAATTAGTGGGTCATCTTATAACTCAAGATATTAAAAGTAGGGGTGAGCAAAAAGTCCGGAACCGCGGATTTCACCCGTATCCGTCCGAAAAATTGCAGGTGAAACCCAATCCGCAAGATTTATGGGCCGGACACGGGTGAAATTCTCGAATCCGCACTTTTAGCGGTTTGGTTGCGGTTGGACTTTAAAATCCGCGGATTCACCCGCACCGTAGCTTTTGGCATGGACCAGGAACAATCTAATATTGTAAATTAGCTTCGCTACCACTCAATGTATGAGGTTTCGACAGTCTTGCTCGCGAGTATCAGATAGAATACACCTTGTTCCAGTTGGATTGGAGACGATAGTAGGTGTAAAGCAACGACAATATGCCATGCACTGCAATTCAATCAAACGATATAAGAGTGGTATGGCCATTATTTTTTTGTAGAATAAGGTTCCCTCCATGTAACGTTAATATAGGATCAATTTTTGCATGGTTCCTCCAATTCCTTAAATTCTATCAAATGCTAGATTTGGTACTTCTTAAATCCATAAAACTCAAATCTTCATACTGATGAACCACGCATATAGAGTTACTTTGTTCCATTCCGATTGCATCTTGAACATATTTGCGATAATCATGTTGGAAATCATCAGACCAAGACCACACCATACTTTTATCTCTAAACGAGAGTCCTGCAAATCTAATGGGTCTCCATAATCCTGATAGACCATAGTTAGTGGATTTATCTAATAAACTTTCGGAAAACCAACTACTAGTAGGTCCCTTTATGAGAAACACATGAGACTGCATCCAAAATTGTGGTATGGAGGGATCAAACCTCTGTCTATTCAGTTTGAAGAGAAATACCTCCAGGAAGGCATGCTAAAACCAGCGGAAGGACATATCATCAAGATAACTGACAAGCAGTACCATCACTTAGCAAACTATAGACTTGTTCTATTGCCTTGGAACAGCACAAGGTATGTTGGCATTGAGAGCACTCAGGGTTCATGTTCTGTTTTAGATGGTGGTGGCAAAAGATTACTTGATTAGATTAGGGTATTCAGTTTTTCTCTTTCTTTTTTTTTTTTTTTTTTTTTTTTTGACTAAATCCGCAGTTAATCCGCATCCAGCCCGTATCACCCGTTGATCCGTGGATGTCAAATCCACGGGTGATTGGGCCAGACACGGTTGGATTTTCCAAATCTGCAACTTTGACGGATTGGACACGGGTGACCCCTAATCTGCATCCGTCCGTCCGTTGCACACTCCTAATTAAAAAGGGATATTGATGCAAAACCAAATAAAAAATATGTGTGCCATATCTATTAAGGTTACAAACACTATAATAAGATATTTTAGGATCATGATAAACCCGGTAATAAAATATGTGTACTCCAGTTTTGAGGAAGTGCACAGATTTGCATTTTCAATACATATATGGTATTTGTAGCGACACTGCAGTTTTATTAATTATTAAAATCATAATCTACGGACACAACTCAAATTATAAAAATGCCATATAGGTTATATTTGTGTATAGGTGGTGAATCATATTAGCTAAGGAATTTGGCAGTTGATTTATTATTGATGTATATGTATTGATTTTCTGTGTATTAAGATACTTGCTTGATACGAATTCCTAAATTTTTTATGAATTTGAGTGGTTGGAAAGAACAAAAAATCAACAATTCTATTATCAAATCATGTCAGTGCCGTTACGGCACGGATTATTTCTAGCAAAATCATAAAACATATCTAGCCTAAAAGAAAATCAATGTTCTAACATTAACTCCTTTGTAGTTTTTTTAAGTGGGAGGATGTTAAGAAGAGTATTTGTTATTTGGTACTCAAGCTTTGTCACTTTAGTGCGCTTGAATTGCAATCCTGGAATCAGAAACCACATTAGTAGTTCCCATTCCCCAATCTAGTTGATACTCGACTAATATAATCGCTAGTGTGGATTGTGTTCTAGCTAAGGGATTGTTTTTACATAACTTAGGTTATCAACTAACTATAGTCGCTAGTCTAGATTATGTTCTAGCTAAGGGATTGCTTTTTCATAACGTAGGTTCTCGCAAGTCTGAATCCTTGTTCTAGGATTTGCTTGTTTTGGGTCCATTTTTTTTATTTTTATCTTTCCTTTGGATTTGATTTCTTGGATGAACTCCTTTCTACTTATCTCTGGTGGACTTTTTTAATATATTTTTACCTTTGCTGATCGAAGGGAAATTTTTTCTTTCTTTTTTGACGCGAAAAGGGAAAAATTCATTGGAAAAAAAACAAAGATGTCACCAAGAGTGACACCAAAAAAAAGAAAAAGAAAAACAGTACAACAAGTTCACGAGGAGCAACTCTGAACCTAAAATAAAATCACAAGCTCTAACTAGAACTACCTAGAAACCTCACACTCAAGAACCCCAAACGAAAAAGAAGAAAACAAAAGCAGAACCCTTCAAAAATCCCAATCTTCATCCTGAAACGAGCATTTGACAGCATCAATTTGCTCATTCCTAAGCCTACTGCCTGACCACCTATTAAATAACATTGATCTCCTCCTACACTTTCCATATGTGGGTTTCTCATTAAATCGTCACAACAAAGCATTAAATGATTAGCTTCAGGAGGTGACCATAAACATTCAGTATGATCTTTGGGAATGACTGACTCTCCTTTTTTTCACATAAAAGAATAAATAAAAACATTTCAAGAATCATCAAATCATCATAAATGTTGTGCATCTCCCCTTTCATCCTCAAAGAGTTTTCCTGGACCACTTGATACAATCTAAAGATTTAAAGGCCTAGATAAATAAAGCTCCCACGTTGAACGGTGAAGAAACCCTCACTTCCTATTAGTCAAAATAGTCCTTTTTAGAGTTTTGTGTAACAAGCGTTTTGGTGAGGACACTTGGCAACGTATGATTGGTTTAAAAATTACAAACTCAAAAGATCTAAATTATCGTGTTTGGAATTTTATGAAGGTCCAAATTCAATTTGGAAATCGAGTACCTACCATATTAGACTCTTTTTTTTCAAATTAATATACGAAAGGAAAAAAGATCCACATATTTTTTGCGAAAATAAAAGAAAAAAAGAAATAAAATATGCACATATTCTCCACCTATTTAATGTATTTGCCACGCCACACCAAATCAAAAATACATATGCACGGGGCGCAAACCAAGTTAAAAGAAAAAAAAATGCCAGGTGCTTAGCACGGGCACAAATCTAGTCTATTCTTACTTAAGCTTACTCATATTTACCTGGTATAATTGCAAACAAGTGAGTTCCTAAGCCTTCCAGATTTCTGCCTTCACTTAACTCTCATATATATATATATATATATATATATATATATATATATATATAGTATTTAACTTACTCTCCTGACTCCCGAGTCTCCTCACTTTAGAGGCCCAATTTGTGAATCCAGACCAAGTCTTCATGTCTTCGCCTCTTGTAGGATCTCCCAGTTTCTAAAATATTAGAACAAGCTCCAACTCAGCTCCAACTATACACTTAACGCTGTCTTAACAAAATCATTTTCTTTATTTTCCGTTATAGTTAGTTAGGCGGAATCATTATTTGTCTGAGCTTTATATAGTCTTGTCCTGTATCTTTTTTCAATCTCTTATCTGAAAATATAACTTATAACAGATTGTTCTGTAAAACAACCTTTATCTTCTTCAATACAACTTATTTGTTTTATTCATTACAACTTATCTTAGATCTTATCAGATCTTTCATGGTAGCAGACACTATTGTCGATCCATTTACTTTCTACATACAACTTATCTGCATCATTCTTCTTCATCTTTCATGGTGAGAAAGACTATCAAATCAATGAATTCCGTTGCAAACAACTAAGGTTCTACATCCAACAACTCAGGAAATAACAATAACAACTCAGGCACCAACAATAACAACTCAGGTAACACAATTATTCCTCCTGTTTCATCAATTTTACAACCTATTCAGCCTAATTAATTTTCCACCGATTCAACCACCACCATCACCACCTCTCCTTAATCATCAAAATCAACAACCACCGCCATTTCATTATCAAGATCCACCGCCAACATATTCACCTTTTCGTTTTCAACTTCAATTCCTAATATCTTAAATTTTGTATCTGCAAAACTTGATGGATCTAATTTTTTAGTTTGGAGAGATCAACTCTCTTTAATATTGATCAGGACAAACTTGTTTGGCTATGTTGATGGTTCAATTGAACCTCAACCGCAATACTTGAATATCAATAACTTGCCTGTGTTAAATCCATTGTTTTTGGAATGGCGAGGTTTGGATCATTTTGTAGGTTCTTGTATCAATGCGACTATGCTTCCTTCATTAGATAATGAGTTACTTGGAAAAGCTACTGCTCGAGATAAATGGATTCATTTTTCTCGTCTCTTCACACAGCAATTTTTTGCAAGAAAATCTCAACTTCGCAGTCAATTACATCTACTGAGACGAGGTAATACTTCTATTTTTGAGTTTCTTCATAAGATTAAAACAATATCTTATTTTCTTGCTGAAATTGGTGAACCGGTACCTGATTCTGATCTGGTAATGTATACTTTGAATGGTCTTGGTCGTGAATACTCTACATCAATTCAAAACCGAGAAACACCACTTATTTTCTGTGAACTGAGATCTAGACTCCTACAACATGAGTAGTGGCTGAAGGAAGATGATCAGGTCTATTCTCCTCTAGTTGTTGATCCTACTAATTCTGCATTTTATGTCAGAAAATCCAATTTTCACAACTATTCATCCAATAAACCTGCCAGTACCTATTATCAACCTCATTCTTTTGTGCCTAATAACAATCATACCTTTAATAAAGCAGAGTTCAATCTTGCTCAAAAGCCTTCATTTTCACCCAATGAAATTCCCTGCCAGATATGCAATAAAATATGTCATTTTGCTGGTAGATGCAGATTTAGGTATGCACCTAACTCCACAAATGTTCAATCTACTTATGAACAACAAAATAAATCTTTTGCTGGGATGGAGGTACATTATGGTTATACTCCAACTCCTACTGAGAATTTTGAAGTTGGTCAAAGTTCTGGTTCTGGTACAACTGTTCCACCTGTTTATGCACCTCCTACTCAATCTAGCTAGTGGATACTTTGATTTTGGACATACTTCTGGTCCAAGTGCCTTTCATGCTGAGGTAGGTCCAAGTGCTTTTCCTTCTCAGACTGGTGGTGAGTGGAGTTTTGGTCCTTCAGGTCCAATATGGCTACCAGATTCTGGTGCCACAAGTCACTTAACAAATGATCCTACTATTCTTACAGAGTCAGATGATTATTCTGGTGATGATCAAATTATGGTGGGTGATGGTAAGATGCTTCAAATCTCTCTTATTGGTTCCAGTTCCATAATTCCTACAGATAGTAATACTTCTTTTACTCTCAAGGATGTCTTGCTAGTTCCACATATTAAGCATAACTTACTATCCATTGCAAGATTTACTTATGATAATTGTTGTTCTTTTAAATTTTATCCTTGGGGTTATGAAATAAAGTCTCTTCTCAATAAGCAAGTACTGGCAAGGGGCTTCATGTACCAGAATTTGTATCCAATTCGGTCTTCCCAGCTTCAAAAGGTGGCTTTTCAAACTGCTTATGCTTCAATTCTTGCTCCATCAACTTTGTGGCATCAAAGGTTAGGTCACACTGCTTCAAGGATTATTCAACATCTTGCAAATACTTCAGCCATCAAGTTGTCTTCTATGGAATTGGGACTCGATCTTATTTATTTAGAACAATAGTAATACATAATTCTGATAATTCGTACAAACATAGTTTATTACAGACAAAGTAGATAATACAAAGGACCAGAGTCCACGGATCATAATTCTTTACAGATGTACTTTCTTTTATATGTATGAGACATAGCCATATATAGATCACAGCTGCTAAATAGAATTAGCAATAATATTATGGAAACACCCTTTCCCTTACCCTAACCATTAACCCATTCATCATTTTTAAGGTTATCGCTGCTGCTGGCACAATATTCTGACCCTCTAACAGTTCAACATGGTAGTTATAGATCACAGCTGAAGCTACTAATTTCATTAACACAAAAGCCATGTCTTTCCCAATACAATTTCTAGGACCTAGGCTGAATGACACCAACTTAGACAAGGCTTCAGGATTTAACTTCCCGTCTTCGCTGATCCATCTCTCCGGCTTGAATTCTAAACAATCTTTCCCCCATACCCACTCCATCCTTCCCATTGCGTAGCAAGAGATTATAACAGTCATTCCTGGCCATATGACTGTTCCATCTGGAAGTACATCATCACTTGTGGAAGTTTTTCGGAGGAGAGGAACCGCAGGGTACAGTCTTAGTGATTCACACAGGGCTGCATGAATATACACCATCCCCGCTTGGTCATCTGCATCAAAGATCACTGGGTGCTTCTCCGTCGTATTCTTCTTTGATATGATAAGCTCAAGTTCTTCTAGTATCTTTGCCTCTACAGATGGGTTTTTCAAAATCATCCAGAAGAACCAAGAGAGAGTTGACGCCGTTGTATCACGTGCAGCGATGAGGAAAGTAATGCAAGTGTCTCTAAAGAACTTGTCTGTGAGCATCTTTGCTAGCATCAGTTCATCCTTTTCACCATCTTTAATACTCATGTATACTCCTAGCAGATCATTTTCTTCATATTCATCTACTTTTGTTCCTTTAGACCCTATTTGTTGTCTTTTAACTTTAATGTACTCTGCTATGTGACGATCTATAATCGTCCCTGCTTCCTCCAACTTCTTCTCGTTGCTACCGATCTTCAACCGTCGAGACAATTTCCACCATGATATAGGTACTACATGCCTATAGAGTATAGCCTCTGATGCATCGTCCATGGCTTTCGCAAACTCGTTTGGAGGAAAACTGGTTGAAAGATAATTAGACTGTTTACCGAAGATGATGTCAACGGAAATATCAAACATGTACCTCATGAGCACATCTTGTAAATCCACACCCGATGATTCTTTGGAGAGATGCGATAGAAGAGGAAGGAGCGCATGTTGAGCCACCTTCGTGCCTTTATGAGCGATGATACCGCGAACTATCTTTGATGTAAATGTCATACGTGCAACCCTTCTTTGTGCCGTCCAAAAATTTGAGGTAGCGGTGAGGAGTCCGTCACCTAAGATATCAAATGCATCCCTGTAGTCTTGTCTGTCGTTAAAGTTGCAGTAATTGGTAGCAAGTATATACTTAGCATTACGAGGGTCGCATGTGTATACAATCTCCAATCGCCCGAAAAAAGGACCCCTCTCGATAATCGTGGCACCAAAGATTTTTGAGATATCGACGGTCCAATCGTGGATGCGGTGTGCGTTATAGATTATCGATGGGAGAAAACCTAGAACAGGCCACCGGACAATAACATGTTTCTTGTAATGCATGTGCCATACAGTGAACATAATCAAGCAAAACAACACTAGTACTAAGCTGTATGATTCTACGCATTTCTCCGTAAGCTTACGGCAGTGCGAATCCATGTTTTCATCTGTGAGTTCTTGTTATAAAAGAAAGTAACATTTTATAATACACAAAAATGAAAAAGTAAGGCAGTTGCAATTAGACCCCATTCTTTAAAAGGGTTTTCATGAGTTAGGTTAAAACATTAAAAACATTCATCCGCTTTTTGGTAAAGGTTTATATCAAGTTAGGTTTTACTCTTTAATTCTGTCTACGTACGTAACGTGAACAACTTTAGCTACTGTCTTTTGTAGCGTACTTGTGCACCTTTTCCAATAAACCTGTTCTGGCGTGCTCATGTCTCGACTCCTGTACTCGTAGATACATCAAAGGCAAATAGGTAGTTGTCGGTGGCGAAAGAATAACGGCTTCGCTAGACACACGGAAGTTTTACACTTCGTTGGGTCCCGAGGTGACCAGTACCTTGCGATCTTAGTATCTGGATTGGGAAGGGAAGAAATGGATCCCACCCTCCCCCACACGGTGCAGCTTTGGTTCATTTTTGTCCGGGAGGTTAATCATTTTCCAAAGAATAAAATTCATTGACGATCATCACCCCTCCTGCTATGGAAGTACACCCGAATGCTCTGACAATCACACAGATCATTAAGAATGGAATAAAGATAAACTTCTTCTATGAAAATGTTATGCATCCCCAAATACGGGTCATAGAAGTATTGGTTTCATTTTCTTATAAATAGCCCCATGGTGTTCCATGAAGATGGAAATTGATAGAATCAATGTGAAGTCACCTAAGAACATAAGTTAGTTCCTTGCCAAGGAATCGCTCTGCTCCGTCACTGTGACATATGCAAATTTCTCCGGATGCAATTTAGTGTTCTTGCTAGCAAGCTCAAATCAATCACTTCTATCTATCTTTACTTAACAATTTTCGGAATTCTAGAGTTCTTCACTAAAAGCATCACCTGTTTATACATCTATTGCACCTATTCTACTACTTCTGATATCAAAAAAACAAGAGAAATAGGAAATCATTTTCATACACATCAAACCAACACCAACCATAAGTCTAGTATCAAGGAAATCTCAAATATCTGCAACACCATAACTGGGGTTTTAATATCCAAGGAAAGAAATAACAAGAAGAACATTAACCCCAAACATCTAGAAGAATTTCAGTTTCATTACAACCATCATTACACAACAAAAAACCAAGATTACAACTGTGAAATTCCTCCTGACAAACAAAGTTCACCTACTATTTTTACTGCAAACTTTCAAGCCGTTTCCCAAACTATGCATATGTTGCCATCTGAACCCCAAAACCACATTATGCACCCCAGAACAAAAACCCATTTCATTCATCAAACAAAAAACCACAAAAGAACTTACCACCAAATATCTGCCATAGAAACTCCTTTCTCCAAGCACTTCTTCCGCAACATTAACTACCATCAATTTCCCCACAAATTTTCACGAAGGTGTACAAGAGTAATATTGGTTAAAACATCTCAATACTCTAGATCTAAGGGAATTGATAGTAGTTTCGGGACAATCAATCTGAATCATCCTCACTGTCGCTAGTGTAGTTCAACTCATCAAAGATATAGTAAACACCTTTACCATCATCACTGTCTGAAGTTGTATACGTCCCATGGAGATCTTCATTTTCTTCATCCTCATCATTGCCTTCATCATCATTGTAGGGTTCCATCTCACAAGCAAACACAGGATTTCCATCATTATCCAACCCACTTATTTCCTCTCCGTCAGAATCGACATTTAGTGGTTCTGACATGGTCCGAGCAAACTTACGGGGATTGTGTGCCTTCTCGGCTAGATAACGCTTATGCATTTCCTCTTCATATTCTTGCCTCTTCCTTTTCTTCTTCTCTAGTTTTCTTGCTCTCTTCTCCATTTTCTGTGAATCAAAACTACTTTCCTCCAGTTCTTCTTCTTCATCATTCCTCTTTTCTTCATTTTCACTATCACTTTCAGTCATGCTTCGAGTTTCCCCCCATGATGGTTTCCACTCTCCCCTTCGCTGGAGTCTCTACCTGTGTCGTCGTGCATCAACAACATCTAATTTTCTCATCCATAGTTGAAACTCTTCATCATTCTCTATCCTCAACCTCTCAAATTCCTCTTTTTCTTCTTGCTCCTTCTTCTTGGTCTTCTCCAATTCAAAATAAACGATCAAACTCTCCATATCATCACTGGTTAAAGCTTCAATTGCTCTTTTTGCATGTTGCATGGCATCGGAATCGGGTGGTAGGCCTGGATTTCCTCCTCCGGTGGAACTGGATGCAGCACTGGCCATTTTCTGTTTTCTTAATCTCTTTCTCTCTATCTCCTTCTTTTTGCTTAATTTGGTATAATATTCTCTTAAATAATGATGGTAGATTAGCCATAAATGGCCTTTTATGGCATTTGGTCAAGCATCTTGTCGCTTGGATATTCACGCTACTTCAATGCCATGCACAACACTTCAGATACCATCATTATCCTACTAAACCCTACTTTCAAAGTCTAATTTTAGACGCTTCATTTTCCTTAAATTCTGCTGGGATTACCTTTAAGAGGAGTGTATTTAGACCACCTAATTTTGAAGAGTTTACTTGGGTTTTAATTAAAACTATTTGTTTTATGCAGATTCAGAGTAAGCAGCACCTGTTGGGAGGCATTATTATTAATTGGGGTACCATTAGCAGTCGGATTATTTCATACATCTCTCAGACACACAGGCTTCTGCTAAAAAAAATCCCCCTCCTCCCACCACAAGTAAATCCAATAATAACCCCAATAAATTTCACTCTTACCATCACCATATTTTATTTTTACCAACCTCAACTCTGTTTATGGCATTTGGAAGGTTGTGCAAAGACACCCAGGGTTATAATCTATGCCAAGACATAGCTCTTAAATACTCACCAACTCTCATATCCATCATGCTTACGTCTACCTACTATGAAACAAGAATAATGTCAAGTCGCTTGGATGAGTATACCTCTTGCTTGGTTCCTGGTCACAAGTATCACATGATATCTAATCCCAAGTTCCTTTCCGCCACTCCAATAAAGGGTACTAGGTTATCAGGTATCTCTGATAAGAGCTCTTTGTTTAAATTCAAAAACAAAAATTCTTTCATAAAAGCATACCATTCCCCATCTTCCAACTTCCCAGACTATTTTCAACTCTCTCAAAGTTCCTATTTTAAGGATCAGTATGCCTTTGATGACACAATCTGGCTGCATCTTCACATTTGTATGATAGGACCCTATCACTATCCTTGCACTGATACTAGAATCTTTTACCTTCATATTCTTATTTTAATCTCTAGCCAACTTCCCCATCCTGATAAAAATTATACCCTCCTCATCACTTTTATAATCTATATGGAATCACCTCCATCTCATTCCTCTACCTCACCGGAGAACCTTGAAATTCAAAACCTTACCAATCAAATGGCAGAAAAGCTTACTCTCCCCTCTTCTTTATCTGAACCAGTCTTTATAGATAAAACTGTTATCTTAGCTGAAGATGATAATAGTTGGAAATGGTGTGTGGTTAGCTACGTTTGTTGTGAAACGCTTGTCCCTACTTCTTCTATCAGGCGTTATATCTGCAATCAATGGCCTTTAGCTCAAACACCAACGGTCACCACCTTCAATGGTTTGAAAAATAAAGTTCTTATTAGGTTTCTAGCAGAGAGTGATTTCAACAGGGTTAATACTCAGAGACCTTGGTACGCATGTGGGCATTTAATGGTCCTGAAAGTTGTCCCTCCAAATGGATGGCCTGCTAACCACCAAATTTCTTTCACTGAGGAACTGTTTTGGCTCATTTTGTGCAACATCCCAAAGGAATGTACTGAATTTGAGGATCTTCAAAAGCTTACTCTTAATATGGGTGGATTGGTAGAATCTCAACCATCTTATGAAAATCATCCTTTAAAGAAAAATGCCAAGGTCTGCGTGAGAGAGTGTGTTCAAAAAGCATTACCAACTGGAATCCCTCTCTTTACCTCAGGAAGAAATCAACCTTTTCTAATTTAATGCAGATACTACAAAGTCCCTAAGTACTTTTGCACCTCTTATCGTGTGTTAGATCACAAAGATGCTTACTGTCCAGCTTTGAAAGCTAAACAAAAGCTCTTACAAGAATCAGCTGCTTCAAGTTATAAATATGTTCTCCCAGCTGTTTCGAAGTTAATGATGCCAAAACAATCAGATGGCCAACATTCTTTACCTACTACCAATTTGGTGATTCAAGACACTATCATGTCTCCAGTTTAAATAGTACAAGAAACTCAAGTTAATGTTATCAATGCTCATGCCAACACTACAGGAAAAGTTAAGGATACTGCTCAAGGTACAGAGAAAGTGATTCAAAAAGGATTAGAAAGTAATGTCCAGATGGGTCCATTTGTTAATCGATCTACTGCTTTGAAAATCTTTGATGTTGGACCTATCCAGCAAAGCTCATCACACTTGAACAACGGTCTTCCAGTTATCTTCAAGCAAGTGACTACTCAAAATGTCACAGTTGAAACTTCAAGTATCGCTTCTGAATCGTTGAATCGGGGTCCGATTCGAACCACCAACTCTTCCAGAAGATTCAAAACGGCTGCTGTTCCGACAACTCAACCGGCCATAACTAGAGAAGAAATTGTTTCTGCTGCAGCTGAATATGACGCCCTATCTAATCTCAAAAGGAAGATTAATCCAAGAGATGACTTGAGAAAACGCACCAAAGCCAGTAATTCTTCCTTAGCTAGCATTGTGTTCATCCCAAACCAATCTGATACCCCTGAACCTGATTATTCTACTCTTTGTCCCCCTATCACCAAATTAGGAGATCTTCTTTCCATTAATCTCTCCAATTGTACTCTCAATACCCATTCTATGGTTGATCCATATGGTTGTTATAATGTTCCTATTGATGATATTCTAAGCAACGATGGTATCCGCAATAATTCCCTTCATGGGGCTGCTTCTCTGAATCTCGGTTCTACCCAGGAGACTAGTCAAATTGATGGTGCTAATAATTCTACTCTTGATGGTGGTTCTACTTCCACTACTCAGGTAAACTCTAATCCATCTCCCCCTATCATTGATCCTATTAATGCTGCCACAAATGTCAATCTTTTCCCTGTTAATAATGTCAATGTGCTTGGCTGGAATATTTGAGGATTGGGTAAAAAGACGGCTAATAAGTAGCTTAGCCTGCTGTGTAGAAATATTAACCCTGATATTATCTTCCTGTCGGAAACTAAAATGAATAATGATTTGGCCGCAAGAAGAATGGGGAACTTTGGCTACCCCTGCACCTTTAATGGCCCAAGTATTGGTAGAAGTGGTGGTCTTGTTCTTGCTTGGAAAAAACAAATCCATCTTAATGTTTTATCTTCTAGTTTGAGGGGCATCTGTGTTACTTCCACTGATATTATCCATTCTAAACTTTGTCACTTACATTTCATATATGGTGAACCGAATAGCAGTCTTAGACAAGCCTTTTGGGAAAGTCAATGTCAGTTACCTTATCTACCTATAGATGAACCTGTTTTCTTCATTGGTGATTTCAATGCCTTACTAGGCACTGAGGATAAAAATGGTGGTCTAGAAGTTGATGATTCTGATTTTCTAAACCTTAGAAATTTTTGTGATACTTTTGATTTGCATGATCTTGGGTTTTCTATCCCTAGATTCACTTGGTCCAACATGCAAAATGGTCCTGATATTATTCTTGAACGTCTTGATAGATGTCTTATTAATCCTACTGCTGAAATTTTGTTCCCTAAACTGTGTGTGAATAATTTTCCGAGAGATTCTTCTGATCATTGTCCTATGCAAATTGGTTTTAACTATGATTATATTTGTATTCCTAGGCCTTTCCACTTCATGGCGATGTGGATAGAGTATCCCACATGTAGAGACATTATAGCCAATTCTTGGTCTGTTAATGTAGTGGGATCTCCTTCCTATAAACTTAAAGCCAAACTTTTAAATACTAAGAAAGGCCTTCATGATTGGAACAAATGGTAACATTCAAACTAATATCTCTACCACTAGAAATGAACTAGATGAATCTCATACCTTAACCCCTACAAATTGTAGGGCCATTTCTAGACTCAAAGCTAGATTGGAATATCTCTACAATTTGGAAGAATTTTATTGGAAAGATAAATCCAGAGAGGTTTGGCTCATGGAAGGTGATATAAATTCACCCTATTTTCATAGAGTCACCCTGTTCAGGAGAAAGAGAAATGGTATTAGCTGAGTCAAGAATGTTGCCGGTACTATCCTAACTGATAGACATAGTATTAGCACATCTTTCATTGACTATTTTAAAACTCTGTATTCTTCTCACCCTCAACAATTCCAAGATGAAATCCTTCTTGATCTTCCTGTTAAGTTTTATGAAAATGATAACTCTTCCCTAAATTCTCCTCTCTCTGCAGAGGAGATTAAAAATGTTGTGTTTCAAATGGGTTAAAAAAAGGTCCCTGGCCCTGTAGGTTTTACTAGTCTTTTTTTATCAAAAACATTGGGACATTGTGGGAGATGTTGTTGTTGATATAACTCAAACTTGCTTTAGAACTGGAAATGTTGTTAAAGTTTTCAATCATACCAACATAGCTCTCATCCCCAAAGTCCCTCTAGCTGAGTTGGTATCTCAATATAGACCCATAGGACTTTGTAACTTTATTTAAAAGATCCTTTCTAAAACTCTAGCAAACAGATTAAAGCCCTTTATGAATAATATCATATCCCAAAACCAAAGTGCTTTTGTTCCCAAAAGAAGTATCTCGGATAATATCCTTCTAGCTAATGAGGCCATATATGTTGTCAATCATCATGATAAAGCTATTGGTGTTGCTTCCATAAAGCTTGACATGTCTAAGGCCTATGATAAGATGGAATGGTCTCTCCTGGAAAAGGTTTTGGTAAAAATTGTTCTCTCTGATCACTGGGTTAAACTCATAAATAAGTGTGTCTCCACTGTGTCCTATTCTGTTCCCCTTAATGGTAGCCCCACTGGCCTTTTCAAGCCAGAAAGAGGTTTAAGACAAGGAGACCCTTTGTCTCCTTATCTTTACATTATTTTCTCTGAGGCTTTATCCTCTTATATAGATGTTCTAACTAGGAAAGGTTTGGTTGAAGGCATAAAGGTGTGTAAAAATGCTCCTGATATGACACACCTTCTTTTTGCTGATGATTCCCTACTATATTCTAAAGCTACTATTGAAGATTTCCAGACTATCAAAGAGTTCCTTCAAAAGTACTGCTTGGCTTCTAGCCAAGAAATTAATTTTGATAAGTCCGGTATCCTTTTTAGCAAAAAAAATCCAGAATATCTTAAACAACAGCTCTCTAATATCCTTGATATTAGTAATAGGGATTTAGGAGAAAAATATTTGGGTACTCCTACAGCTTTTAAAGCTTCTAAAATCCAAACCCATATGGGTATTCTCCAGGCTATTGATGCTAGAATTTTTCTCTGGATCCATAAGCTTCTTTCCCAAGCTGCTAGAACCACCTTAATAAAGCATATTGGTCAGGCCATCCCTATGTATCAAATGGATCTTTCCTTATCCCTAAACACCTTTGTAGGAAAATGGATTCTCACCTTTGCAAGTTTTGGTGGGGGGAAACACTTGACCCAAAAGATAGAAAACTTCATCTTTTGGGTTGGGACATCCTTTGCTCTCCTAAGTCTGAAGGAGGTCTTGGTTTCAGGAAAGCTGAGATCAATAATCTTACTATGCTTGCAAGGAATGCCTGGAGAATAATTGAGAACCCTGATTGCCTGCTAGCGCTTCTACTCTTAAAGTTAGATACTTTCTTAAAACTGATTTTTTAAATACCAAGTGTCCTGCTAATTACTCTTGGACCTGGAAATGTTTGCATGCCATCAAAGAGCTTATTAAACCCTTTATCACTTGGATTGTTGGAGATGGTCAATTTATTGACCCCTAGTGTGATAAATGGATCCCTTCTTTAGGTTCTGCTGTCCACAACCCTTTGGTGCCTCAAGATCAACCTATAAAAGTTTCTTATTTTATTAATCCTATTACCAGATCTTGGGATGTTGATAGATTAAACACCCACTTTGATGATGCTTTTGCTAAGAAGATTGTCACCATTCCCTTAAGCCGGTTTTGCACTCCTGATAGGAGGGCTTAGGATCTTTCAAAGAATGGTAGATTTACCTCTAGATTTGCTTACCTGGGACTTCGAGGGCTTAGGCCTTCCCCTTGCAGTGCTTTTTGGAAGCGTATTTGGAAAATTAATGTGCCATATAGAATTCAAGTTTTTAGTTGGAAAGCTGCCAGAAATGCTTTACCTGCCAAAACTGTCCTTCATACTAGAATGCCTATGAATTCTGTTGAGTGTACTGGATGTAATGACCCCTCTGTATCGATTATGCATGTTTTATTTCTTTGCTCTTTTGCTAGTCGTGTTTGGTTCTTATCGTCCTTGTGTGTCAACACTCAGGTTTTTAGTAGTAAATCCCTTATTGATTGGATGTTTTTCTAGTTAGTTAATCCTGTTTCTAAACTCCCTGATGGAGATCAATGTTTTTTTGTTGCTATCCTTTTGTCTTTATTGCAAAGTAGGAATAACCTGGTGTTTCAAAATATCAAGGAAAACTATACTGTTGTTCTGATGAGAGCTAGAGCCATGTTACTTACTTGAAAAACTAGAACTATTGTCTCCACTTTTATCCCTGTTAGTGTTTGTGAAAAATGGATGCCCCCACCTACTGGATGGATAAAATGTATTATTGGCGGAGATTATGATGAAATTTATGGGAATAATGGTGCATGCTTTGTGATGAGGGACTTCTCCAACACTGCCTCCTTTTGTGCTTCTATTGTTTTTCAAGTGGAATCTGCTGAAGAAGCTGAAGCCAGAGCTATTTGGGCTGCCTTAAAAAAAAGTCGTGGAGCAAAAGCTTACCCATCTAATTATAGAGAGTGATGCTCAGAGTATGATCAATCAATTTTCTGCTGGCTTGTTTGATGGAAACTCTAGAACGGATGTTATCTTCAAGGATATCCAGTTTTTCTCTTCTAGTCTTACTGCCTGTCTGTTTAATTTTCAACCACGTACTTGTAACTCTGTGGTTCATGAACTTGCCCTTTGGGCCAAGACAAACAATTCTACTTTGTACTGGTCTGTTCCTCCAATATGGCTGATGCCATTTGTTGAGAGGGGTCCTTAGCCTTTTTGAAGGCCTTTGCTTAGAAAAAAAAAGAAGTGAAGCCACCTATTAGGGGATAAATTTGGGGGATGATTGAAATAGATGACCTGTTCAAAAGAACAAATTGGTACCCTAATATCAGCTGAATCTGTGAGTGAAGCTATCAATCATAAATTTTGTCTCACTAATAGATGACATATATCATTAAATAAGGAGATATTTCTGAATTTACCGTTTTAAATAGTTATTATTAGTATAAAAAATATGTATAGCTTGATAGTCATGATATGGCTCCGGATCACCTGTCCCTATTTTCTCTATCCCTCCATGTCCCACCAACCAGAGCATGACATGTGTCAATCATATAATAACCGGTTAACACTATTTTCTACGGACGTTAAGTTGTACTACCATCATCTTCCTGATTTTTCTGCTTTTTATACATATTTATTATATATTTCTATTTCACAATCTTTGTATTCTTTCTCTCACCAATGTATCCATTAACCTTTATGAAGATTAGTACAAAAACAGATTTCCTCATCTTCTGATTAAACTCATATAGTGTTATACCAAGTGCTTTAATTTGTATAGAACTTGGGTCTGTATTCAAAGTGTTATACCAAGTTTTTGATTTCTATAGAGCTTGGGTATATATTCAAACTGGTTTGAGATATGTCTGACCAAAATATTAGTATGTTAATGCATCATCAACAATATTTAAATTTGATCTGAACTCGTTTTTTTCCAATTTTGTTAGGGGAAAAAAACTGTTTGGGCACGCAAGGTGCTTGTGTATTAGTTGAAGGGTGTTGCCCTTGAATTGATGGTGATCAGATCGAAAAACAGAACCCTTTTTTTTCAAATAACCTCTACCAAGTTTTCCTGGCTCTTAGGATAGTTTGCAAGAAACGCAAACTCAAGTATTTATACACCAAGGTTGTTTGGACAACAAGGAAATTCGAAAACCGAAAATACTTTCTAGATATTCTCATTAAAGTACCTAAATTGGGTTTTCCTATTTCCACTTAAATGCTAAACCATATTTCCGAAAACTCTTATAGAAAACTTCTATTATTAGTCTAGCACATTTACTAATAATATTTTTCAGAATAAATGCTTTAATTCCTGGTAATTAAACATATACGATGAAAATCATAATTAAATGCTTTTCACTTTTTCGGACATGGGATCACCTTAAGTATCAAGGAATATCTTTAAACAATAAATATTAAGAATTATGTACATGTTCAAATAATGTCGATATCTAGAAGTTTCTTAGCAAACCCTAATCAAGCTTCACACAAAACATAAAGAGATATGTGAATACTGGAAACTCGGTTTTGCTCTTTGGGATCGGTTGTACCAATCTCACAATTTAAGTTGTGATCTGTTATACCATGTTTCCCAAACTAGGTTGTGACCGGTTACACCTTGCTTCCCAGAGGTAGCTTGTGATTGGTTACACCTTACTTTCTGAGTTAGCTTGTGATCGGTTACACCTTGTTTCCCAGAGGTAGCTTGTGATCGATTACAACTAACTTCCCAATTCATCTTGTGACCGGTTATACCTTGTATCCCAAAGTAACTTGTGACTGATTACAACTTGCATTCCAATATAGTTTATGATCGTTTACACCTTGATTTCCAATGTAGCTCGTGACCGATTAACTAGTTATATTATATAGGCTATGACCGGTTATACCATAAATCTTAACAAGCTAATATAGGTTCTACCTTGTCATCTTATATTGGTCATTCAAAAGATATTCAATAAAGAACCTGACCAATCATGATTTTTTCCCGACTATGAAACAAGTTCATATATGTACTTCCTTTAAACAAATGTTATAAAACATTGTTTCCTAGGGTAAAATCGTTCCTACATAATGCACACATAATCAAACAATTATATACAATAGATTATGTCGATGTCGTATTTACGAATTTTAAAAGATAAGAATTATACTTCGTAATTCAATAAATTCCTTGACACTTTGATCATAATGTCATGACCAAGTCTAACCACTAGAGTATTATATATATATACATCTTCGCATGTTATGTTTTAAATATAATCCGACTTGAAAGATACACTAGGAATGGAAACAATCAAGTCAATATTACTAACCTCAAGAGGAAGGATGATGTCGCCGTTGTAGTCGATACTTTTTCACACTCTTCAGGTCTTCGGATTAATACTTGTACGTCTCAACATTCCTAGACTTTCTAGTCTAACCTAAACGAAGTTTACTCGAGTATTTAATCAAGCGACTCTAGATGAGTTTTGATACTAAAATATGAAAACAAAACTTGACATACCAACGCTTGGTGGGTTCAACCGAGCTATGCTCTAGCAATGTTTGCGAATGGGTTTAGCCTTGTCTAGACTTGTCATAGTTGTTAGAGCACTACTCGGTTGAATTCGCAAACGTTGCTATCTCAAGCTTGTTTGTCAAGTTTAGTTGCCAAAACTATAAGTCTTGATTTCTAGTCTACTTATAGCTAAGTCTCGGATTAGAATAGTAAGTGTAGATTAGCCTTAGACTCCACGGCGTTCATTGAATGAAGACGAAGAACTACTCAAGGGAACTTGTGGAACTTCATCAACAAAAGGTATATGGAGACTTGAACTTATCTATCACTCAAAAGTATATCTATTCTATCTCCTATTTGAGACAAAAGTCGTATTGCTATATAG